>JAPMOQ010036739.1:0-20952 GCA_026543055.1 Argiope trifasciata | reverse complement strand
TTGGTCTGTCGCTGCATTTGTCAGACTGTCTTCTTTCGCCGTTTTCGAGTCCGCCAACTCGCCAAACTTAATGAGAGGTTATGAAACTTGCGACATTCTACACTTGGGTGCTTCAACCGAGCGAGAATCAATCTTTCTGGTTGTGGAATGAACACTTGGGAATGATTTATCACTCGGCTTCTGTGCAGGACAGACGGGCACTTCAAGAACTGCCCAGTATTTCTGGCGATGTTTCGCAATCTTAAAGCTGTAAATAAAACAAATAAATTCCTTTGTGACATCAGACACTTACGAAGGAAAAGATTTATCTCTTTCAAAATTCAGTTATAAGCGGGTGCTTCAATGAATTAAGGTACTCACTAAAGCTGAACAACCCAAATTCTGTTTTAATGTTTCCTCTGAAAATCGGTTCTTTTATGTTCTGAACATAACTTCTATTTTAAGTCTACGATAATTAGAAATGAAATTGAAACTATTTGAATAGAAAGTAAAAATAAAAAATGAACTATAAATATACAAATAAGCAGTTATAATTATTTTATATTTGAATTATTTAAAATTGCTGTATTTGGTTTTTCTTATCATATGCTGGATACCATTTTGAAATATTTTTTGCACCATTTGTTTTTCTTTGTTCTGCCAAACTTAGTTAATTCTGGATCATTAAAATTTATTGATTTTCCCCTGGCACTATATTTTTGAAAATAAGTGTACTTATGACAAATATTTATTTATAAAAAAGATATCTAAATTAGTTAACTCACCTTTTTAAGTAAAAACATTGGAGAAATATCTGCAGATGCATAACAGATCACAATAAATACTCATTAGGGGAAATAAAAATATAAATTTCAAAAAAGAAAAATTCCAAAAAAAGAAAAGAAAAGAAAAAGAAAGAAAGAAAGAAAGTTTTGAAAGTATCAAATAACCTGTCAGTGTAAGAAGTTTTGAAGAAAAGTTCTTTCCCATCTCATTAAAAATTTAAAACAAAAACTTTACATTTATTTTTCTGGAATTGTCCTTTTTACAAAAACGTTTTATCAAGCACGATTATTAAAATAATATTTAAAATATTTGCCTGAAATCTGAGATGCATTTTGCTCATAATACTCGAGTATGAACCTAAATATGATGAACCATTGTTAAGTTATGCAGTTTTTGCGTTTTGAAGGCAACTTAAAACTTCAAAGAAAAAAATATATAATTTTACTCCAAAAGTCTTGTATTTATCAAGAATTTTGAGTTATTTCTAAACTTTTTCGTCAGTTTCTAACTAATGCATGAATGATTATTTGTTCCAAAGGACATATCAATCCAGACAATTATTTTCCTTTGTTTAAAAAACGTTCGAATTTGTTATAAAAAAATCTTTTTACCAAAAATATAAAAAATATTCAAATTATGAAATATTTTTGTATAAATGTCATTAGGAAAGCAGAAATATATGGCTTCAATTGTCATTATTTAAAAAAAAAAAAGATTTCTGAATTTTTTTAGAATCTTAATTTATGGTCCAGTAACAAACGGAATTTCGATTGTAAGTTACATATATAAAATTAAAGCAAACATATATTAAATCTGCTTAATTTTCATTCATTCAGGCATTTTGTCTAATAATTTTAAGACAAAAAGTTGAAAACAGTGACTTTTATGTAATTGTTCAGTATTCAGTGTCATTATTCAGTATTTTTTAATATGCGAAAGAAATCAAGACATTATCTTTTGTAAAATTCATGAAATAATATTTACATTTTTTTTCTTTATACTCCTTTCTTATATCGTTTTTATCTTATTATTTTCCAACAGCATATGGTGATAGCTCTAAACCCATCATCATGTGTAATCATCGGCAAGAAATCGTATGTAATCAGCGGCATATTGTTTTGTTTCTACTTATCCTCAAAAGATGACATACGCCGGATCAGGTTATGTTGACCACCAAAGAAATCTATATCAATAAAGGGATCGGATGTTAAATTTCCCTTAGCAAGCCAGAATGAAAATTGGTGGCTCTAAACTATGGTGATGGCCCTAAACCCACTTGAATTAGCAAGTGGAGTCAACGACAAGAGTTAAGAAGTCATGATACGGTTGTTGTTGCTGCTTCTTTTCAAAAGATCTGACATATGCCAGACCAGGTCCTGTTGACCACCAAGGAAATCTCTAATAATAAGGAGATTGGATGTTGAGTTCCCCTTAGAAAGTCCGATACAACTCAGAATGTGATCCGGTGATGCTGGTAGTCACAGTATTTTTTACAAGTGGGATGGATTTTACTACCACTTTCAAAGGAAATACTCTTGAGGTGGCAGATTTTAGTCTAACCAAAGCAGTCTTGCAGCCATGATTCGCATGGGATATCCGGCAGAGTGCCAGGGAATGTTTCTGTGTAACATTGATGCACAGGTGGAATATGTCACATTAACTTCTGTTTAGATGTTCCATTAGAATATAGTTCTTGATGAGTAAGCGAAGAGCCAGAAACCGTTTCCTTCTCGCAATCCTTTTTGACCGATCTATCAACAACCTCATTACGTGTGGTGGAGTGCATTCGAGATGGACAACATGGTTCTGAGAAACCTTCCTCAGTTTTGTTGAGGAGTTATGATGAAGGACAGATACGATAAGCTGTATTCATGAAACCGATGTGGAGCAATAGAGAATATCTCTAATAGAAGTCTGACTTACCTTTAAAACCTATAAGAAAAGATTACCCTCTTAGAGACTCATGAAGAAAACTAGGCATATTTGGGATTTGCTTAGAAGAACAATGCCCAGCAACAGCTATTAATTCTAACTAAGCAGAAATAATTCTGCTCATTTTGAAACGCTGACTGCCTTGGATGCTGGTTAAGAGCAAAATGAAGAAATATCGTTAGTATTCTTCTCCAACTCAGTTTTCATTTTTAGTTTTGTATTGTGTTATAAAGCACTAGCTCATACACGGCTCGTTACAACCACGGAAGGAATAATTTAGGAAATATCATTTGGAATTTGAAATAGTTATCTTGTTTCATTAGAATTTGTAAGAAGAAAGATATTTATTTTCTTGTCGGCAATGAATATATTCTTTGAAATCGAAGGACATATAAAGGAGAAGCGTAAATAATATTTATTCTATTTTTATTGTTCTATTCTACAAACAAATATTTATTTTTATGCATTAGATATGTGTATTCTATTCAAATTGCAAAGCTTGGCGTTCTTTCATAATGGAAATGAAAAAAAAAAACTATTTATTGTATCTTTTGATTCGTTTCATATTCGTTAAATATTATCAAGTTTAATGATAAAAAATGTGATCAAAACATCCGATTTAAAAATGATTAAACATAGAAAATATATTTATATTATAAAATCTTTAATATACTCCAAAATATAATTTTTTGAAAACTAGGATGGTGCAAAACTATTTATACTATAATATTTTCGGAAGTTACTGCAAAAAACACTAAAATTTTATTAAATCTTTCGTTAAAATTTCAACTTATAGGATTGGCTGACCTAAAACTTTCTCGCACGCTCTCTAATAAAACTATTATTTCAACTAAAGGCGTACATTACATTTACATGCAATAGCAACGAAATATTAAGCTTTAACTTGAATTTAGCATCTCTATTGAATCTGTTGTGTCTCCTTGGTGTGTTATTTGGTGGTCAATCCGTGGTAAATAGATATGAAAACATTTTTTTATACTTTAGATGATTGTACTATGCCTATAACCATCCCGTAACTGCAAGTAATAAGTAGTCACAATGTTATACGAATCGGATAAGCGGTACAGCAGCGCATAAGAGACATGCAGACAAACATTCCTATTTATTTATATAAATATAATAATAATTTTTAAACTTTTTAATCCTACATAAAATTCTATTTATTGCTATTTTCCAACTGACACAACAAATGCAAAACTTATGAATAAAAAAATTCAGTGAGAAACCTCTCAACAATCGATCTGGTCGAAAATGGTCATGGTGGAACTAAAAATTGCAGTTCGGCACATTTTTATAGAGTACCCACGTTTTGATCCTCAACGAATTCAATGTTTTCATGCCCCTCATTTTGTTTTAAAAGACATCCTTCATGAAGTGCCTCGTCCTCAACTTTTTACTTTAAAAAGATGATTGGTTTCTTTGACCTTATTTCAGTATTTTTTTCATTTTCTTTTAATGCTTCAAATCTATGTAACAGTTTATCTATGCATATATTTTTTAATCTTCAATACAGTTTTAGAGCAGAGATTTTGATTAACCTTCTAAACATGACCATGCGAGCCATATGTTTGCATATTCCTTGTTGTTGACGCAGCATAATGAGGAAATGATTTTAGCGCCAGTAAATTCCATCAAACTCCAAACCCAAACCCTAAAAAGTGCATCATTCATCATTTTTTTTTTCAAAAAAAGAGAGAGAGAGAGAGAGAGAAAATGTATCTAACATTGTTCTAGAAACCCCTAAACAATCGATCTGGTGGAAAATGGTCATTGTGTGCCTAAAAATTGAATCCAATTACCTATGCAAATCGAAAGTCCCAAGCCGGTAAGTTACCATCAAATTCCTGCTTTGTATGTAAAAAAGATAAAGCGAACCGTCGTCCATCGGTGAGCAAGGTGCGTTTGCTCTGCAGAGATTATTTGCCCTCTTTATTAGACGAAATTGTTATTGCCGCTCTCCTGGCCCGAAATTATCATTTTGGGCTTATTTTATCGCCAGCCCCCTCCCCCGACACAACAGCGTCCGGACTTTATGTGTGCACGCTTCATTCACCGTTTACATTGGCCCCAACTTTTAATGCTCCTGGCGAGTATTTTTAGGGGCGTGTTTGCTTTGCCGGTGTCTCCCACGCCAGACACGCTGGAGGTACCGTCGTAAAATTTCCATGGCAAATAGCTCTTTCGAATAATCTTGTTGGTTTGGAATGGCAGCTGTATATCTCATTCTCTGACACAGTCTGGTTACCTGTTGAATGCATGTAGCCGGGTTTTCATTTCACTTCATAACTATATCTATACCTATACATATACATACACACATACACAAATACATACATATATATATTTACATACATACATACACACATAAAGTAAATAACCATAAAAGCCTTAAATAATTGAAACCCATTACCAGAGTCATTAAAAATTAAACCGAAACAAACTATGTCGGAATCGAAATTAAAATTTAATTCGGAATTAAACATCAAAAAGTAAACAACAATGAAAGCTAAATGAATAAAATCTATTATGAAACCAATCTAAATTAACATAATTAAATAAACGAAACTAAAAATTTTAATCGAAACTAAAAATTATTTTGGATTCGAGCAAGTTTAAATTTTGAAAATTAAAAACCTATCTTTATAATTATTGAAAGCAAATGCAGCTACTATTAAAATACAGATAAATCTGAATAAATTAGCAACTTTAGACAGGTAAGAAGGAATACAACAGAATCAAAACTACAACCAATAGAAAAAGAATCCGGCCTGAAGACTTTTTTAAGGGTTACCCTCAGGCAAGGATTCAAAAGAAAGGATTTTTTCTGTGTGGGAATCGAACAGTGACCAGACAGGCCATAGATACACACCAATTTTAAGAGCAAAAATACAAAACAAAGCAACATTAAAAACATCACCAAATAAAGCAAAATCTAATACTATAATATGAAAAATGGTTGCCAAGTCGAAAATCGCCCCAGAATTAATAAACTCCAGTAAACTTGGGGCTCTGGGGTTTTTGGCCACGAGGAATCGATTGGCGCCGGTTTTGAAGCGCTGCGGTCGAGCAGTTCGGAGTTACAGATAGGATAGTTTCAAACTTTATTAGTTCGCCATAATGGCTACTTAAATTTTCAAGCTGTAACGTGCTGCCATCTGTAGCCAATATGGCGAACTAATAAAGTTTTATGTTTATGCTGATATAGGTTTATAATATGTTTCTTATGTATGTATATATGTTTGGTTTTTCTAAATAAATTTGTCAAAACTATTGAACTTCAACACACTTCAATCTTTACCTTTGTATAGAATAGTTCCCTTTCCAAACTCTAACTTTGTTTAGAATAGTTTACAATGGGGCACTTCAACCGGTTATCTTTTCACCAATGGTTTCACAAATTTTCTTATGGCATGTATTGTTTTGATAAATCACAATTGAAAATTTAAATCTTCGAGTTAGCTTCGATACCTGTTTTCTCCGAGCGGAGCTCGGTCACCCGCTGGTTATCTATACTTATAATAAAGCTCAATGTGTGTGTGTGTGTGTGCATGTGTGTGTGTGTGTGTTGGCGCTCTACAGGCAAGACCGTTGGACCTACAGCCACCAAATTTGGTACATGTATACCTTGGAGGTCCGGAATGTGCACCTCGGAGCCCTTTTTTCGAATTTTTAATTAGAATTTGAATTAATTAAAATTTAAGCGAAATTTTGACGTTTTTCCGCTATAACTTCTGAAAATATTATTGCACAAACATGATTTTTACATCCATTTAAAGATAAAAAAATTAGCTTTCTAACGGTATCAGTGTTTTTAATTTATAACGTAAGCTGCTATTTTTAACGAATTTTTAAAGAAATATTTTAACCATGTTTTTATCACGTGACTGGATGAAATAAAAGAAAACAATGACGGAAGTTCAAATAAAAAAAACAACTATGATCGTAAATCAAGTCTAAATAAATGCAACTTTCAGCACGTGACTGGATAAAATAAAAGAAATATAAAATGTGATATTTTCTTTAAAAAATAAATGCAAAGCAAATGTTTCTACAATCGTTTGCAATATCTATACCATTAACTCAATAAATCTTCTTTATTTACGGTAAACCTGATTGAATTTAGACAGAATATGCATTGAAATCCCGACTCAATGGCATATTTATGTAATCGTTTGCAATATCTGTATCATTAATTTAATACTTTTTTTCCCTTTCTCGCTTTAAAAAAAAAAAAAAAAAAATTTAATATTTTGGCAACATCATCGAATTTTTTTTATATTTTGGAAGCATAACCGATGGTTCAAATTGACTGATTTATAAAAGTAAAGAATATTATTAGGAAAAGGTGTACTTTTAGAACTTTCCGTCCATCATCTTAAAGAAAAAATTTATTTCAGGCAAATACATGTCCGGAATGACTTCAAGGTTAATGAATATGTGATTTAATTGAAAATTTTAGAACGAATTACTCATGGCGAACCAGCTGGTCGCCAAAGGCGGCTAGTATAAAATAAAACTACATAACGATGTTCAACCGAAAATTGAAACAATCCACCTATTACTTAAGAAAACAACCAGGGAAAGAGCATACCGGCAACAGGCGAAGAAATCTCACCATATCATCCCAACTGCCATTCCAGTTTGAGTACAGGGTCAGGCAGAGAAAAAAAGATAAATGGAATTTCTGTGTGCCATCTATTTTATTTTTAAGTTATAAATTAATATGTCATCGTTTCTTTTTTTAAAATTAAAATATTGATATTGCAGTAGTTTTGGGGAAATTCATTACTGTTTAAATTTAAACAGGCAATGAGGATGCTTTAACAGCGCAGGTTGGTTTCTCTAATACGTAATAGATGATATAAATGAATGCAATGAATCATTTCACAAAACCATTAGAATCGAATTATATATGAGGTTTCGAGATGTGGCCTAATGCACTTTAGTCAGCAACTCGTCTCTACAATTTCATCTCTCTATAAACAGAATAATTTGTCGTATTTTATGTGTATCAAACACATGTATAATGGATCTTTAATAAAAGGTCTGGAACCTGCAATCTGCTGGGCCCGATGTTGAATTTATGCTACCATGTTTCAGCAATCAATGAAATTTACGAAAGAAAAAAGATCCAAATAAACTTATTTCACATATGCAGTCATGTTACTTCTTTTTATCATGCCGTTTCTTAATACTTCTATCATTCATTTATTTTATTTCCCGTTACTTTTATTAATGAAATAAATTTTCTAGGAAGGAAAAAAAAATGTCTTCTTTAATAATTTTTTATTATGTCTTAGGAATTACTAAAAAAATGCTCTTGCAAGTAAGAATTTCTTTACGAAATGAGCTAACAAAAATTTCAAAGAACGCAAATAGATGGGTGATATCTGTTAAACGCTCTTTAATTCCATCTTAAAAACCGGCTAATACTCGCGGGAGGCAATGAAAGATTTGAAGATCAAAGAAAATCTCTCCTTTCATAAAAAATGAAATCTTGGCATTGAAAAAAAAAGAAAGAAAGGAAGAAAGAAAATCAAGGGGATTTCAGAGACTTATGGGCAAATAGATTTCGCACATCCTACTGGAAAAGCATACATAATTGTTCAAGGATGTTAATGCTTTCGAAATTGATGAGAAAAAATAAAAAGGAAATGGGGTATAATTCATCTTTATCAAACTTTATCAAAGAGAATCTTGCTTTGGAAGATGAAATTATTTTGCATTTTTTTAAGGGTCAGTGCTCAATCTGTTACATCCCTAAATCACGACTTCATTTTTTTTTTCTTTTTGATGCAGAGCGTCGAATTTAACCCTTTATTTACTGATGATATTTGAAAGTACCATTTAAATCTAGTTTAAACCTTTACTATATGACTAATTTTACTGATGGTATTCTAAAGAACACGGAGGATGTAACACAAATAATATGTGTAACCTTAACTGTTTTCCTCGGCCCTCTAACGGCCGTTGCCACGAGCAACCAATCCATGTCTTGGAAGCGAGCGTCAAGCATGATGTAGTCCCCGAGTATTATTTGAATGCATATGTGTTAAATGTCACGGTCCTAAATAGTTTTATCCTCGTGTAAATCATGTCTTTTAATGTCATTCAATGTATTTTTAATTAAATTGGCATGATTTATTGATTTTAACTGTCTACCTTGACAGAAATAAAATTTTGGCGCCCTTTCGGTCACACATGAAGTTAACATAAGCTAAAAGTAGGAATTAAAAATATTGAATTAATAATTAAATGAATTAAGATACTTCTGTTAATTACATTGTCTTCTTGGGTTCAATGGGGTTCTTCTGCAAAGGATCTAAACTACTGGTGCAAAACTGAAGTTAAAAAATTGTTGAACCTAATTCGGTAAATCAAGGATTAAAGACGTAAGACCGTAAAGCCTGGATCAACGAACTCTCCACCGGGTATATGGACCTGATATCAATGAAATCAGTGGGCTATGATATTGCGGATTTTTGTTGTAGGATATAAATTCAAGCAACACCATCTGATTATGATTGGATATTAAGATATCTAAATCTTAACAGCCATCTTGTAGTAAAATTAATTCGTTAAATTAATGTCTCGTTTTAACACGAAGATTATTTTGAAAGTTTGACTTGACGGATTTAACATGCACCAGAAGCCCTTATGGCATTATCACACGGCAAAATATCGTCCGCAAACTTTTATACTTTCCGTCATACTTTTTCACTTACAAGTGTTTCTAGAAAAATTAAGTTTTGAATTTATGGAAAAAATACATATATACGTCTATTTTCACCCATCACTTCTTTGCGTCTCAAGATTTTCTTTGATTTTGGTTCCTTTCATTCATTATTATACTCTATAACTTGTGTTCAAAGAAAATTGGGATTGCTGCATTACAATTTTGCTTAGAGTGTTAACTGTTTTGGTTGAATTTCATTAGAAGTTACTACACTTTTTTCTATTTCACAAAATATATTATATTCTCGAATAATAGTGCTGTATTTATATATTTTTTGCATTAAAATTGACAATATATCTAAAAACCACAATATAAATAATTTTTAAAAAAATCTAACTTTACAAAATTGTTCCTTCTAACGTATTTGGAGCAAAAGGAGTAGACCGAGGATCCGGTGGATCGAGTGTCTAGAAACAGATCTAAAAGTTCTCAGAGTTAATAACTGGCGAAGTCTATCCAAGAAGCGGGCAGCCTGGAATTCGATTCTGCGGAAGGCCATGGCCCACCCTGGGCTGAAGCGCCACTGAAGAAGAAGAACGTATTTGGATAACTTAAAAAAATTTTCGAGACGATTTCTAGGATAAATATATTTAAAAAAAAACATTTCCGATACTTTTTAACCAGAATAATAGAAACCGATATATACTTGCGAAATGTTATCGTTTTCAATTACTTGCTGCAAAATGATTTCTAAAACAGATGCTTAAGCTTTTAATTGATACTTTTAAGTACCAAATGTAAATACATTTCCAAATTGTTGCCAAAAATATTTAATTAAATACATTTTTCACTTTTGAAATGTAAAATTGTAATTAATTACATTTCAAAAATATTACCAGAAATATTTAATTAAATATATTTTTCCCTTTTGAAATGTAAAATTTTAATTAATTACATTTCAAAAATGTTGCCAGAAATATTTAATTAATTACATTTTTCACTTTTGAAATGTAAAATTGTAATTAATTACATTTCAAAAGTGTTGCCAGAAATATTTAATTAATTGCATTTTTCACTTTTGAAATGTAAAATTTCAATTGATTAGATTTCAAAAGTGTTGCCAAAAACATTTTTTTTTGTAATGGAATTCATGGGAGATGACTTTATCGGATTTTAAAATGATAGCGAAATAAATTATAATCAGAAATCTAAGACCATCTTTAATATGCATTTGCAATCGACATTAAAATAATATGAATAACTCTTTTTGAGAAAGAAAATGATTTTACAGAGAAATAGCTTTATTTAAATGTTGACTTAATAAGAATTTACGTTTAGAAACTAATCATTTGCCATAAAAATACAGAACTGAGCTAAAATTAAACACATTTTCATTTATTGGAAAAGACATGCTAATATATATATTTTTTTTTTGTCTGAAGTTCGAAAATATTTGTAGAAGACTAAGAATTTTCGCAATTATTGGAATCGATATCGGCTGAACATATTACTGTATTTAACTGGCGTTGAAATCATGATAAAAATCTATTTAATTGTTAACAACATTTCATTAATGACTTTCAGATGACTCTTCAATGATAAGTTATGAATGATAATAATAATTATCTTCGATAATTTCTAAAAATCATTTTCGAAAATCAGAATAATTCGAGATCCAAGTCGAATTTTCTGGGGACTCGATAATCTTTTTCTTTAAATATGATTATTAATTAGTCATTAATGTTTATTGCTTTGCAAAAATTGGAAACATGTGCTTAGCTTTTTATAGCGGATCTTTAATAATTTAATTTCAGATATTTTTGATTTATTATTCGTAAAGATTCCGTCTTTTCTGTTACCTTTAGCTCAATGCTTAAATTGTGTGTAATGAATTGTGGATCGTATTTCGAGGGCAGCTAGCATTTTCTTTGACATTTTTTCCAGAACAAAACAAATAATCTATAATATAAGCATTAAATTTTATCAAATATACATTAATGTTTAGGAAAACTGATGCAGTATTAATGGAAAAATGGTTCTACCTTTAGCAATGAAAGCAGATTATTTCTTATAAAAAATAAAATCGAGATTTACATTAAAAACCTTTTAATTAATCTTAATTTAAAGTCTTAATACTATTGCCCACAATCTCAATTTTTATAGAAGAATTAGCAGATTGATGTATTCTAATTAAGAACTTTTTCACACCATCAAAGCATTTCTATAGCCAAAGAGGATGTATATTACGCAAATGATATAGAGGGTTGTTCAAAGTGCAGTGTATAAATTGCTCCAAATAATATCTGGACATGAGAGATTTCCTGCCCATTTCTAAAGATTTGGAAAAACGCAGGAAAATAAATGCATTTGGGGAGACATGGGTATGGTTTACCACTGTTTGATGGAATGTATGGAGGTCCCAGAGAAAAGGAAAAAACCTGAAGATTGTAACTTAATGATTTAAGTGCCGTACTGATGGTACCAGGTCATCTCAAAACCCTGCAGGATATGATGTTAAAGATTGATAGTTTCATTCCAACTTTTCGAGAGCGTGCAGGTGGCGAGAAAGTCATCTATTTACTACCCCGAAAGGAATGTTTGTTTGATGGATCGGTCCATACAAGGTTGGACGATACTTATTCAGCAGTCGACCACCACAAATCCTGTCGATACTGCTACGTTCAGTGGTGGCTGTGTGGTCGGCTGTTCACAAGAAGAAGGAGTTGATAAATACTTTGTTAAGAAAAGGAATATGGTAATTTTGTCTTGCATTTCAAGATGCTGAAAGCTTCAAGCCTCAAACGAGGAATAAGTAAAGTTCTGTATTTGAAATTGCTCTTTCAAACTGTCAAGGAAGTGTTGAAACTTTCTAAAAGTATGATTTATGGCATATTGACTAAGATGTCATATGAGTGAAAACCTCGTACAGGAAGTCCACGTATAATGTATACCAGCGGGTGACCGAGCTCCGCTCGGAGAAAACAGGTATCGAAGCTAACTCGAAGATTTAAATTTTCTATTGTGATTTATCAAAACAATACATGCCATAAGAAAATTTGTGAAACCATCGGTGAAAAGATAACCGGTTAAAGTGCACCATTGTAAACTATTCTAAACAAAGTTAGAGTTTGGAAAGGGAACTATTCTATACAAAGGTAAAGTAAAGGTAAAGATTGAAGTGTGTTGAAGTTCAATATTTTTGACAAATTTATTTAGAAAAACCAAACATATATACATACATAAGAAACATATTATAAACCTATAACAGCATAAACATAAAACTTTATTAGTTCGCCATATTGGCTATAGATGGCAGCACGTTACCGCTTGAAACCTATTAACCATTATGGCGAACTAATAAAGTTTGAAAATATCCTATCTGTAACTCTGAACTGCTCGACCGTAGCGCTTCAAAACCGGCGCCAATCGATTCCTCGTGGCCAAAAACCCCAGACCCCCAAGTTTACCGGAGTTTATTAATTCTGGGGCGATTTTCAACTTGGCAACCATTTTTCGTATTATAGTATTAGATTAACAGTGTTAGACAGATACAATAAATGACTAAAACTCAGAAAATATCATTTCGCGAAATTACTAAAATTGTAATATCCAAGAACTATGTTCGTAGATGCATTCAGTAGTGGCGGGGTGATCGTCTGTATACAAGAAGTGTACAAATTCCAATGGAAAGAGCAAAGCGCAAAAAGTAATCAGGTGTAGAAGTGGCAAGCCAATACTGGGTAGAAACTTTTTACTCGGACATGTAGTCGAACCCTGTATAACGGATTTAGTTTTTTTTAACGGAACGAGTTTTCTTTTCATTAAATCAGAGGTATTTCGTATTCCATGTAAATAAAACTGAATGTTTGTCTGTTTGTCACTTATACACTACCGTACCGCTCATCCGATTCCGATAAAACTTCGAATACTTATTGCTTGCACTTACGCAAAGGTTATAGGGACATTAAAATTATCTAATATATGAAAAATATTTTCGGATTCGTCCATTAACCATGGATTAACCAACAAATAACTCGCCAGGGAGACACAACAGATTCAGTAAAGATGGGAAATTCAAACTAAATGTTAACATTTCGCTATTATCTATATCTATATTTCTAATAAAGCTCAATGTGTGTGTGTGTGTGCGTGTGTGTGTGTGTTGGCGCTCTACAGGCCAGACCGTTGGACCTACAGCTACCAAATTTGGTACATGTATACCTTGGAGGTCCGGAATGTGCACCTCGGAGCCTTTTTTTCGAATTTTTAATTAGAATTTGAATTAATTAAAATTTAAGCGAAATTTCGACGTTTTTCCGCCATAACTTCCGAAAATATTATTGCACAAGCATGATTTTTATATCAATTTAAAGATAAAAAAATTAGCTTTTTAACGGTATCAGTTTTTTTTAATTTATAACATAAGTTGCTATTTTTAACGAATTTTTAAAGAAATATTTTAACTATGTTTTTATCACATGACTGGATAAAATAAAAGAAAACAATGCCGGAAGTTCAAATAAAAAAAAAACCTATCATCCCAAAATAAATCTACAGAAATGCAACTGTCAGCACGTGACTGGATAAAATAAAATAAATATAAAATGTGATATTTTCTTTAAAAAATAAATGCAAAGCAAAGCAATATCTATATCATTAAGTCAATAAATCTTCTTTATTTACGGTAAACTGATTGAATTTAGACAGGATATGCATTGAAATCCCGACTTAATGGCATATTTATGTAATCCTTTGCAATATCTGTATCTTTAATTTAATACTTTTTTCCCTTTCTCGCTTTCTTTAAAAAACATATTATTTTGGCAACATCATCGAATTTTTTTTAAAATATTTTGGAAGCATACCCGATGGTTCAAACCGACTGATTTATAAAATTAAAGAATATTATTAGGAAAAGGTGTACTTTCAGAACTTTCCGTCCATCATCTTAAAGAAAATATTAATTTCAGGCCAATACATGCCCGGAATTACTTCAAGGCTAATGAATATGTGATTTAATTGAAAATTTTAGAACGAATTACTCATGGCGAACCAGCTGGTCGCCAAAGGCGGCTAGTTGTAAATAAATGCAATGTAAGTCTTTCTCTGAGGTAACAGTTTTATTAGAGAATATCCGAGAAAGCTTTAGGGGGGCCAATCCTATAAATCTGAAACCTTAACCAAACATAAAATTTTAGCATTTTTTGCAGCGCCTTCTGGAAATATTAGAGTGCAAATAATTTTGCATAATCTTAGTTTTCAAAAAATTCTCTTTTCATCTATGTTAAAGATTTTATGGTATAAATATATTTTCTATGTTTAATCCCTTTTGAAAAAAAAAATATTTTAATCACCTTTCTTAAAATTAACCTTGAGAATTCTGAACGAATATGAAACGACTCAAGATATATAATAAATGGTTTCTTTCATTACCATTCCGAAAGAACTTTATAATTCTAAAGTAATTAGTAAATCTAATACATAAAAATGAATATTTGCTTGCTGAATATAATAAATTCTATTTATGCTTCTTCTTTATATATCCATCAATTTCAATGAATGTATTCCTTGTCGACAAGAAAATAAAAATCATTCTTGCTATCATTCTCAATCAAACAAGAAAACTATGTCAAATTCCGAACAATAATTCCAAAATTATTTTTTCTGTGGCAGCAACGCTCCGGGTACCAGCTAGTATACATATAAAAACCTTACTTAAAAAAAAAATTTGTAATAAGCAACTGTGCAAAAAATCCATAATTAAAAATTGAACATTGCCGCTAAATAGGCAACGAATAATTACGCGTTTGTTAATTTTCAATTTTCAATTCTATTCCGAATAATATTTGAGAATCTCCTTTATTTCTGATTCGAAAAAATTATTCTTCAATTTTATGGAGAGAAGAAGATAATATGTCCTTTCCGACTTTGAATATTGTCTCAGCTTCCAAACATTTAAAACACCAGAAAAGTAACCGTTTTATTAGAAGTTTCAAGATAGATTTCCGCATCAGAATTTATTCTTTCCGATAAATCAACATCAGTTGATCAGTTTCATCAACATCAGTTGCACAAGCAGGCAATCTGTCATCGCATGTGACATAATTGTTAAAGTCTCTTCCAAGACTTACTTCTTCCCAAATAGCTTCTCCTGAAGGATAAATAGAAAGATGACGTCATCATTTCCCGTTTGGGGTCCTGGAAATCCATCTTCCTGAAATCGTTTTCCAATTGTATTTTTAGACATTTTGTCACGAGATTGGTTTTTAAAATAGAAAGAATCCAAACCATTGATTATCCATGTTTCCGTTCAACGTTCAATAATTTTTTTTCCTTCAAGGCCTTGTCATACGGCGAATTATCGTCAGCAGGTGCTTATCTTTGGCGGGTGCTATACATCCGGGCCCTGCCACTTAGAGGAGCCCCCACCGTGATTTAGAACTGAAACAATGTTCTGAACAATAATAATGTTACATACTACAAGTTCAAAAGCTTGCTCCGTGTGGCTGGCTGAGCATCGACCGAGTCTTTATTAGGCAAAAATCTCACTAATATCTCTAAAAAAGCGGGAAAGGTTTATTTATGAATAAGGAAATCCTCGTCAGACATGTTAAGAAAGAGTGGCGCGCCGTCATCCAAAAATCGAGACTTAGTGAGGGTTCAAATTACTTGCAAATCATCAGCCATCTACTTTTGTCTACATGTAATGTCATATTTTTTACAATCCCTTATATTGCCAGTTACTAAATAGAATAAATGCTGAACCCTCTTTCAGCAAATTAAAATTAAATAAGGGATTATCTTCGCTCAAGCATGTGGGAGTAATGCTTAAACGCTCTTGCTATCCTAAGTATAAAAAAAAAATGGAAAATTTTAAATTTTCCTGGAGTAATGAATAGCAAAAGCAAAATTCCGCACTATTATATTAATATAAAAATGTTCGTTTTTTATTTTAATTTTATTGTGTTTAAAACTTTAGCGCCCCAAATAATTTCTTGCACCCAGGCCCCTTCATAGAGGCCGGCTCTGGATCATCGGGCTTATCAATGGTAAGTGCCATTGAAAACAACAGAAACGCATTCACTGAAGAGTTTCATTTCCATTGTCACAAATGCGCCACGGGGCCTAATTTCTCGCCAATCCAACACGACGTCTGGCTGTAACGACCGACCTCATCCGCTAATTCCGTACGAGACGTTTATTGTATTTTTATGTCTTAATAGCAGCCACGATCACCAATCCTCGGGGCAACGTGGCCCGAATCTTGGCGCAATCTTCCCCACTGCCCTAATCACAGTCATCACCGTCTGGGAACGATCCCTGTGATGGACGCCATCAATAACTGGCGTGGCTAATCGCGGGAAGGGGGGATCCCAGAGATTATGGAGAAAAATGGATTTCCGTTATGGAATTGTAGACGTCCGCTCGCTTGTCCAGTCCCATCATCTAGAGGGAATAGATCGAACGGGGAAGAGGGGTGGGCGACTATGTCCTCCGGAATGTGCCTTTCTATGCTTCATTGTAAATCCTGCCCCCCTTCCAATCATGTCGGATAAATTGAATACGAATATTTCTGTAAAGATGCCGGTTGATCGCGGTCGGGTGCTTAAAGGTTTTGGTTCCATACTTAAATCTGAAAGCGATTTTTCTTCTGTGACATAAGTTTTTTTTATTTTTTATTTTAAACCAGCTGGTACCCAGCGCGTTACTAACCACCGAAAAAAAAATAATACTGAGTGCAATCAATCAACAATTTGGCAATGTTTAATCGAAATAGGATGAACGATACGACAGTATATAACATACTAGCAAATATCCTTTTTTATTTATTAAATTTGTGTATTCTTTTAGAATTGTAAAGCTGGTGTTCTTTCAGAATGGTAATGAAAGAAACTATTTATTGTCTCTCGTGATTCGTTTCATATTCGTTCAAAATTCTCAAGTTTAATTTTAGAAAATGGGGTTAAAATATTTTTGTTTTAAAATTGATTAAACATAGAAAGTATATTTATACCATAAAATCGTTAATATAGTTGAAACGATAATTTTGGAGAATTAAGTTGGTGCAAAATTAGTTGTACTACAATAATTTGGGTGGTTACTGCGAAAAACACTAAAATTTAATTAAAATATAAAACCTCCAGGGTTGGTCTTCCCAAAACTTTCTCGCATAAGCTGTGATAAAGTTGTTGCTTCTGAAAATGACTTGCATGACATTTGTGTTCAATAGCTATACAATATTAACTTTTAACTTGGATTGAGCATTTCTACTGAATCTATTGTCTCGTCGAGTTATTTGGAGATTTATCCTTGGTAAATAGGCGCGGTTGAGATTCGAATTTTTTTAATTTTAGATAATTGTACAGTCCTTATAACCCTCCCGTAGGTCTAAACAATAAAATAACCTAGATTCATCGCAAGTTTCATGAACGGTTTAGGCAGGCATGAGACATATTCAGACAAACATTCATTTTTATTTACATTCGATTCCGGTTAATCGGACCACATCGGGACGCGATCATTTTGGTCCTAATAACCGGCTGGTCTGATTACACGAACATGCCCTATGCTACAAGACGATACGTGCTATACGTAACATATTAAAATGTCATTATGACCTTTACTGTGCGGCACACGCATATGGCGAACATAAAACAAGAACTACTGTTGCTTATGAACTTTATTCATTGAAAAGTAAATTTACAAACAAATTCTTCAAAACGATCTACACGATACTCAGCATGCGAAGCACAATAAAAAAAGTTCTTATCAAATTCCAATCAAAGTTTAAAGAACTTATCTAGTGTGATCTGACGCGTTCTGTTGACGGACTGCACTTAAACAAGATCACTACAAACATCTAACACAGCAATGGGACTGCCTTCATTTTCCTCCTGCATGAAATAGCGACGCAGAATTTCATTGCATTTCCTGGCATCCTGTGTTGTCACTTGCACCAACTCATTATGGGCTTCATCATCACTTTCCTGGTCTTCCGACGCTGTAGTGTGTTTTGCTGTAATTCGAGCAACAATTTCAGCGTCGTAATCTTCATTTTCATTGTAGCATTGAAATTCGTTGTCGATGGATAGAAATTCTTCGTAATTTTCGACCTGTTGGAGTTTCACATTTCCCTCACCATTTTCACTTTCAATCAGCATGTCCACATCCACCTCCAAGACCAAATGCTTAAAGCCACAGTGAGAAATACAGTTCTGAATTGTCTCTCTGTTTATATTTCGACAGCCATCGGCCAAAAATGTAACTGCTTGTAACATGTTAACCTTTGCACTGACTTCGCTGGCTGTTGATGATGATGAGGTCAGCAAACTTTCTTCAATTGCTTTAATGACGTAATTAACCAACCTTTCACGATAAAAGGTCTTCAAATTTTTTATGATGCCCATGTCCATTGGCTGTACCAAAGCTGTGGTCCTGGGAGATAGAAATTCCAGGTGGATGTTTTTTCCAGGCATTTTGGCAGAGGAGACAAGACACGCATAGTTCTCTGACTAAAGTGTTCCGAAGAAACTGGTGTACGTGGGATTTCATTTCCCCGAAAAGCGGAGAAGCAGTGGTTCCTCACTGGCGGCTACCGAGCTGCCCGTTCTAAGAAACAAAGTGCTTGCTCGCCTAGCACTGGTTCTTTCCCCTTTCGGACTTCCTGCTGTACACAGGCTTGTGGCTTCTTTTTCATCTTCCCTGCCAAGTTCTTTGGTCCGTTTAAACTGAATTTTGGTTCAAATAAGCGAATAATATTAGGCTTATGTACATAGGATTTGTTTCGGTTCTTTAAGATTCGGTCCGAATAAGCGGCTGGTCCGATTATCCGGTGGTCCAATTAACCGGATTCGACTGTATACAGATTTAGTTGTAGGTTTTTCGATTAAACATCGATCGATGGAGATTCGTACACCTATCAAACTACAGTTCAAAGTATAAAAGAGAATCTTGTGTTAAAAACTATCATACTTTCCCCAAATTCTGAATTATTTCAAAAAAGTGTAACTGATTATATGTGACGCAATGGAAGAAATGCTTTCCATCAGCAATGACTTAACCGTTCGTCAGGGCTGGACCAATGGTTAAGTGATCTAAGAAAGCATTTCTTCCATTGCTGCAAGAAATGCTTTCTGTGACCATTCAACGAGCTTTCTGAGTACAGAATTAATCGTTTTTATTTTCATCTTAAAATATTACTCTGACTCGAATTTTACGAACAACTCAACTCACATAGATCAACGATATCACGAACAACTCAACTCATATAGATCAACGATATTACGAACAACTCTACTCATACAAATGAGATCATTCCCCGCCGATCTTAAAATTTCCATTTTTTTCATGCTCATAAATTATTGTTTAAACAAGTCTTATTTTATGAATGTCAACGACACAACACAGACTTTTATTTACAGGACGAAGACAGAACAGCACAAAGATGACAAATATTTACAAAAGACAACAATGTACAGCCGAGACGAAGACACAGGACAGCACACAGCAGTACTCAACTGCAGTCATTAGCCCACAATAACAACAGTAGTCCACAGGCTGAAACTCCGCAGTGACAACGTCCACAGCTCACAAAGCGGCCAGACAGGATTCAGCAGGAGAGGGAATCTTTAAGGGATTCTATTCTACGCTCAGGTAGGTCTCTCCGTAGCAAGCTGAAACTATTCCTCTGTCTCTTCTTGCCTTCGCTGCCGACCCACAACTTCGCACAACGGGTCTACTCCTCAGTTCAGAATAGCTCCGTCCCCGACGACAACACAACGGGCTACGACACACGACGCAGGCTTCGTCAGAATATGCCACACAGCAGTCCTCCATTTAGGACTCCTCAGCTCAAGAGCTCTCTGTTTAGGTCTGCTTGGTCGACCACCGCCGTATTTCATTCAGCTTCCAAGACTTCTCTATTCAGGTCTTCTCGATCGATTCAACACCCCCTCTCTTCTTGTCTTCTCCGTTGAACACCAGACCGTTCAGCTTCGGTTTGAATCCTCTTCAAGACCTCTCTATTCAGGTCTTCTCCTTCTTTCGTAGCAGACTGGCTGCCATATATATACCGGCGGGAGGCGGCACTAAAATCTTCTGTACCAATCAGAAGCATTCTGGATGTATCTCGGCTCCTGATGGACGGATCGGAAAAATTCTCTATGTTTTAAATCGGAAAAATTCTCGATTATCCATTTTGTCGCCAAATTCATCACCAAGTCGCCAAATAATTGCCAAATTCGTCGCCAAGCCCTGGGACTTCTGATGTTACACCCATTCACTATTCAATACAGATTACTATCAATCTGTCTTCCTTATGATGACAGTAATAGCGCGGGAAAGCAAAAGCACAGGTTCGTAACAGTATAATAACTCCGAGATGATGGGACTAAATTTTGTTTATATTTTCACGTTAAATAAATAATATAATTTTATATTCGCCTTTGACATTGAAAGCTCCTTTCCTCTCAAAATATTTCTCATCGATTTCATTAGAACTAAAATTGTTTGTTAGGCTACCAATTTTAGGACAAAAAATCAATTCAGCCAAAAAAAAA
>JAPMOQ010036728.1:0-26251 GCA_026543055.1 Argiope trifasciata | reverse complement strand
AAACGACAACCAGAACTGGACTTGCTGCACCTGCGTGTCGTACGGGTCAGTGAGACTGAAGAAGACGAGGTGCAGGCAGTTCGTGTTTCCAATGAAGTTGTCGTAGATCATGTAGTAAGGCTCATGCCCGGAGAACTCCCACACACTGATTTCACCTATGCCTGCAAATCCATAGAAGACCGATAATGAGAAAAACTAGGTATAATAATTTTTTATCGAATATAAAGCAATTTTCGTTGAATATTGTGCATTTATAATATTCCAATTTTAAAATCTAGTTTCAGTTGCTCAATTGTGTGTAGGCACAATGAATACTCCAATTACATAGGCGTACTATTCAAAATGATTGATCAATCAGAGTGATCTCTCTAATACATTCTCGCATACTCTCTAATAAAGATGCTATCCAAGAAAGCGAATGTGTGGAGGGTTGTATTTGTGGAATCGCGCCAAGAAAGGAGATAGAATTCCGCCAAAGATTGAACTCGCAGCCACGTAACATATTCGCAAGACAAAAGTGATCACCAATGTTTAGTGGCTGTTAACGTCTTATTAAGATACCACCACAGAACTCCCCCATAAAAACTATAGTGAAAAATCAATCATACACCAATCATATTTTAAAAAATGAATCCCATGTTCAGAGAAAAGAGACGATTCTGCTTTCTGCCCGATTTAAAGAACGATTTTATAGCGCCAAACATTATGGCGAGCGAAGAGAGTGTTTCTTTTTCGCCAAGCGGTATGGCGAGCAAAGAGTGTTCATTGTCACGGAAGGTCATCAATGTTGTGGATATTGTATTTGTGGAGTCGCGTCAAGCTGGAGATTGAATTCCGCCAATGATTGAACTCTCCACCTTACGATTTGCAGCTGCGTAACACATCTGCTAGACAAAAGTAATCACCAATGTTTAGTGGCTGATACTGGCTCATTAAGATACCACTACAATACTCTCCCACCAAAAATATAGTGAAAAAGCAATCATACCACAGTCAAATTACGAAAAAGGAATCTCATGTTGAGGGAAAAGAGATCTCTGCCCGATTTAACGAATAATTTTATAGCGCCAAATGTGTTTCGGTAGAGCCAGACGGTATGACAAAAGAAGGGCATTGTCACGGAAGATCATTAATGTGGCGGATATTGTATTTGTGGAGTCGCACCAAGGTGGAGATTATAATCCGTTCGTTAATTCAGACATTAATACTACTCAGTATCAATCGGAATTCGTCCTTCAGACATTAATACCACTTAGAAATCCATCGGAATTCGTTATTCAGACACGAGTACTCTACCTGATATATTCAGCTGTTGGACATCTATACCATGAGTGTAGGTTTCGTAGTTTGTCTCAAACTGAAGATTGTTCGCTTCAGAGCTATTCAGTTCAATGACTGACTGGCTCATAGAATCACCTAAAAAATGAAACGGGAAGTTAATTTTAAAAAAAATCAATGCGATGATTTCTGAAAATGTATAGACAGCTATTACGAGGGTTGGGACTTTAACAGCGGCAATTATAATGTTACTATCAATGTTATTAACCGTTTATTATTAATAATAACCACTTCTTTTAATCAGATTGAGAAATATCGCAAATTATTCTCTTTAACTGGCTATTATTAATAATTTCCGATGAAGTTCGGTCAATGTGGTCAAATGGTTTGCATAGGAATGAGACATGAATGTGTCCCTTTGTATATGATTTTTAAACTTTGATTTGAGCATGAGTTGAAATGTAAATTCTTGAACTTTAAATCGCATCCATTGTCTAGCTGTTACCAACACATAAAAAAACCACAAAAAAACTGACAGTGACCAGTTATTGTTAATAATAACTGGTTAATGTGCTAAATGCTCATAAATTACTTACTTTAACTGGCTTATTTGGTTATTATTAATAATTACCAGTTAATATTAAAAATATCTGATTATTAACATTGACCGTAATATATATATAGAGAAAGTCTATAGTATATATATATATATATATATATATATATATATATATATATATATATATAATTTATTGTGTAATATTTTAAAGACTGAAAAAGAAAAAAATATATATAAAGCTATTGGGTTGTTCGGAAAGTCATTTCGTATTTTTTTGTCAAAATGAAAAGAAATTTTCGTTTAATGAATAAATTATTTATTAAATTATAAAATTGCCATTCTGGTCTAATACCTTTTGCCATATTTTTGGTAGTAACATGATTACACGCTCATAAAAGTTTTGGTCTTTGCTGTAAAAAAAAACTGATCGAGGTGGTTTTTGGCCTCCTCATTTGAAGGAAAAATTTTGCAAATCAGTTCTGGTACTGATGTACTGTTAACACATCTTCTCCACACATATTGGCTAATTTATTTCTGGCTTGAACAGCATTTTTACCTTTTATAGCAAAAAAGAAAAAATGACGAAAATGCTGTTTATTGCTCTCCATATTTAAAAGGGCACCACCCAAAAACTACTGCGAAGAATCAGCTGCACTTTTTCACACTCAAGCCTTGCTATATCAGCTCTTAAAACATAAAATGATTTTGCGGTTTAAGTATGAAATTGGGTGCGAAAAATGCAATTAAATCCTTTGTCAGGAAAAAACGAAATTACTTTCCGAACAACCTAATATAATTTATAATAAGCTATAATTTTCTTAAAATGTCTTCTTTAGAAATATATTTAAAAAGCGTGAAGTTTTTATTAAAAATATAGAGTTGGAAACATAAAGTTCTAGAAACAACATTGTGAGGAAATCCAAACATAATAAATATCATAAACAAAAAAATTCCTAAAAAATTTTTTTTAATGTCATAACTGTAATTAAAATTCTCCTTCTTTA
Organism: Argiope trifasciata; assembly: GCA_026543055.1. Lineage (NCBI taxonomy): Eukaryota > Metazoa > Arthropoda > Arachnida > Araneae > Araneidae > Argiope > Argiope trifasciata. Next base: position 23,410 of record JAPMOQ010036728.1, on the reverse strand, counting down.
GAGTATTCACAGCACCGTCTCTCATTTTAACGGATTTTTCTTTTCAAACCAAAATTTTCTTTTAATCTATTTTTATCATACAACCTAATGCATTAAAAAAAATTTTTTTTATACTGTAAACTTTTTATAATCCGCCACTTGTTAAACTGGCACCCTTACTAATCTGACACCCTTGGTGGGACATGTTGTTTGATTTTGAATTATTATTTCGTGGTAAAACTTTAAATCTCCATCCTTCCAATACAACTGTTACATGTTTGACATGCTTCTAATGAAAACTTTAAAATTTAACTTTTTCTCCTTAATATACTTTTTGCCCGTTTTCCAATTGTTGAAATATGTATTATTAATATGTATATATAATTAATATAATGATGCCTATGCGATTATTTATAATCCGGGCACTCTCTATAGTCCGGCATCTATCCGGTTCCAAATGTGTCGGATTAGAGGAAGTATATTAATCGATTTTATTACTATTGCATTATGATAAATTAAAGGCATAACCCATTTCACTGATATATCTTACAAAAAACTAAGTGATTATATAAATCATTATCAATATATATACACTGATGGGAAAAAAAATCCCTACACCAAGAAAAAATTATTGCGCAGTAATGAAATTTTAGGAATACATTTGACTAGGTAACATATTTAATTGGTTAAAGTTTCAAGATCACAGGTAGAGCCATTGGCGAGAAGAGCCATTTCAAATGTGAAATGTTGGTACATTAGTAACCGGTGTAACCGCCAGAATTTTGAATGCAAGCATGCAAACGTGCATGCATTGTGTCGTACAGGTGTCGGATATCAGTTTGTGGGATGGAGTTCCATGCCTGCTGCACTTGGGCGTTCAATGTAGGGGCGGTTAATGCTGGTTGTGGATGACGCTGGAGTTGTCGTCCAATGATGTCCCATACGTGCTCAATTGGAGAAAGATCTGGTGATCTAGTAGGCCAAGGCAACATGTCGACACTCTGTAGAGCATGTTGGGTTACAACAGCGGTTTAAGGGCGAGCGTTATCCTGTTTGAAAACATCCCACTGAATGCTGTTCATGAATGGTAGCACAACAGGTTGTATCACTAGACTGAAGTACAAATTTGCAGTCAGGGTGCGTGGAATAACCACGAGAGTGCTCCTGCTGTCATATGAAATTGCTCGCCAAACCATAACTCCAGGAGTAAGCCCTGTGTGTCTAGGCCGCAGATAGGTCACTAGCAGGCGTTCATCTGGCCTCCTTCTAACCAACAAATGGCTATCACTGCGACCAAGGCAGAACCGGCTTTCATCAGAAAACACATCTCCACTCAGTCCTCCAATGAGCTCTAGCTTGACACCACTCACGTCGCAAACGGCAGTGGTTTGTAGTCAGTGGAATAAACTGTACAGGGCGTCTGGCTCGGAGCTGTCCTTGAAGTAAACGATTTGTAACAGTTCGTTGTGTCACTGTGGTGCCAACTGCAGCTCGAATTTCAGCTGCAGACGCAGTACGATTAGCCACAGCCATACGCCGAATGCGACGGTCTTCCCTCTCAGTAGTACCATGTGGCCGCCCGGAACCTGGTCTTCTTGTGGCAGTACCTTCCCTTGACCACTGCCGCCAATACTCATGCACAGTGGATACATTCCTGCCAAGTCTTTCAGCAATATCACGGAAAGAAAACCCACCTTCTCGTAGCCCTCCAACACGACCTCGTTCAAAGTCAGTGAGCTGTTGATAATGGCTTCTTCGTCTTCTCAGAGGCATCCTTGACTAACAACCCACTACGTGAAATCTCAACTGTAAATAACGATCACGAACCTTACAGCGCTTATTTAAAGCAAACCTCATTTGCATGTTCATAGTGTCGCTACTAGCGCCACACTTACGCGCGAAGCTCGAAATTTGAATCGACGTCATCTTTCAGATGTATAAACACGCCTACCAAATTTCGTTTATCTAGCACAGCTCCTTCCTAGTGTTGGGATTTTTTTCCAACAATATATATATATATATATATATATATATATATATATATCCCGTTTACTGATTTTTAACTGACTAATAAAAGCAAATCCATAGAATTGACTGCATAGCGATATAGAAACAAAATTATAAGGAAATCAAACCATAATGAATACCATAAATAAAAAAATGCCTTAAAATTTATTGAAAATTTTAAACAGTAATTAAAAAAGAAATAATTAAAACTGTAATTAAAATTCTCATTCTTTAGGGTATTTACAGCACCGTCTCTCATTTTAACAGACTTTTCTTTTTAAATCAAAATTTTTTCTGAGTAATAAGCGAATTCTTAAAATTGGAAGATAGTGGATAGTGGAAACAATTTCATAGTGGAAACATAGAAATATAAAAACAAAATTATAAGGAAACCAAACCATAGTGAATAGAACAAACAAGAAAATGTCTAAGCATTTCATTGAAAATTTTAAATTGTCCCAACCTTAATTAAAATTCTTTTGTATTTTAGTACGTGTTAAGAAAATTTCAAATATTATTGAAAACAGCATTCAAGTACTTCTCACTTTTTTTGTTCCTGGTGTTCTTAGGCGACATGGAGCCCACCGAGCGCCTGAACCACGATACGAAGTATCCGCACTTAAGACTTTCGATGAAGGTGCTCTTTCCGACCCCACTGTGCCCGAACAACTTCAACTTGATCTTCGAAATGGGTTTCGTCGAAGGGATCAGCTGCGATATGTACTCCTCCCGTAAGTGAACCTGAATAGAAATATTTAAGTGACATATTTAATTTCGTACACAGATTGAAATAAATTCTTTTCTGAAATCTATCTGATAATATTGTTGGAATTCCTGACTAACCCTTTTCGTGTCGCGGCTCTCCACGGCGGAACGATTTTTGTTCCTTTATTTATTACTAGCCGCCTTTGGCGACCAGCTGGTTCGCCATGAGTAATGCGTTCTAAAATTTCCAATTAAGTCATATATTTTTTAGACAAAATTTAAGAAATAGTTTAAGTTAAAAGATTCAGTTATTAGTCGTTAAAGAGTCGGTAACTTTATTCGGAAAAACTTTTTGAGTTTAATGCTCTAATAATTTATCGATTATGCTTCCAAAATATTAAAAATGTTTTTTTTTTCGGTGATATTGCCAAAATGTTAAATATGTTTTTTAAAGAAAGTGAAAAAAGGAAAAAAAATTATTGAATTAATGATACAGATATTGCAAACGATTATAGAAATATGCCATTAAGTCGAGATTTCAATGCATACCCTGTCTAAATTGAATCAGGTTTACCGTAAATAAAGATAATTTATGGAATTAATGATATAAATATTGCAAACGATTTCTTAGAATCCTTTGCCTTGCATTTATTTTTTTAAAAGATATCACATTTAATATTTATGTTATTTTATCCAGTCACGTGCTGAAAGTTGTATTTCTTTAGATTTGATTTGCGATGATAGTTGTTGTTTTTTTTATTTGAATTTCCGCCATTGTTATATTTTATTTTATCCAGTCCCGTGCTAAAAAAAACATGATTAAAATATTTCTAAAATATATAAAAATTCGTTAAAAATAGACGCTTAAGTTACACATTAAAACACTGATACCATTAGAAAGCTAATTTTTTAATCTTTAAATTGATGTTAAAATCATGTTTGTCCGATAATAATTTCGGAAGTTATAGCGGAAAAACGTTGAAATTTCGCTTAAATTTTAATTAATTCAAATTCTAATTAAAAATTCAAAAAAAGAGCTCCGAGGTGCACATTCCCGACCTCCAAGGTATACATGTACCAAATTTGGTAGCTGTAGGTCCAACGGTCTGGCCTGTAGAGCGCCAACACACACACACACACACACACACACACACACACACACACACACACGCACACACACGCACACACGCACGCACGCACGCACACACGCACACACGCACGCACACACACACACACGCACACACACACACGCACACACACACACATTGAGCTTTATTATAAGTATAGATTATTATTATTATTTATATTTTGAAAAGTGGTGGCAACACCTACTTTTGCTTCTTTTAAAGTTTTGATTATTTCATGTATATTTAATTTATTAAGTCGTATTGTATTTTTTTGTAAATAATTAGTCTTCAATCAGAGCTCTGAGAAGTGGTATTCTTTAAGAAACAACGAGAACTATTTGTTTTGAAAGAATGAATCATTTTCTTCTGTCATCGCCTGGTTATTCTTTTTTAAACAATTTTTGTAAAAACGAATTCTAAATTCGAAAAGAATAAAAGAAAAAAGCAGTTGTGTTCTAGCTAAAAAAGGTGTATGTTTGTTTAAAAAAAAACTTTTTTTTCGATATCATGGATTTGGCTAGTTCCGATGTGAGATGGAGTCTAAATTAATTATGTTAGTGTCTAGGGCAAATCTGCCCGCACCACATTCTATCCCCATACCAAGGTAGCACAACCTGTTGTACAATATCGTTTAATACCGGGCGATATTATATGATACTAGACAAACCCCCAAGGGCGGGCACCTCGAAATGAGGATGAGGTGCCTCCGATATGGTGGTTGGATCTCGCCAACCTGGTGGGTACAGTAATAGTGGAGGTTCTGGACCTCCCATCGATGACGGGACTTACTCCCTACGGGAAGGATTGTACCGTGGCCGGTGATGGCCCTTAGGACTCAACCACGGTTCCCACCAATGTTGCTGTAGCGGCTGTCAGGTCATTCAGTCTTGCGGGGTTAATCCATGTGCCTTAGTGGTGGGTCGGAGGTCAGTGATATGATACTAGACAATATTCTACAATATTAAACAATATTGAGAATATGGATCGATGTTATACAATATTGTATATAATATTATATTGTATATGATAAAAGTCATTAATGCATTCATCTAAAAGTTTAAATTAATAAGAAAATCATTATTTTCTGAAATAAATCGATCTATTAGGTTTTGACAATGCTGTCTACATACACACTAAAAATTTTCATGCAGATATTAGTATTTAACTTTTGACTGGGGACATGCGGTCTGTAAGACCGCTATTGATGGACTTTCGAGCAACTATTTATAGTTCAATCGAATGGATTGACTCAGTAATTTCCTGCTTTGTGACTTTCAATGCACTTTTTCAACAGGTTTCAGGGAATATTTAAAAAAACAATTAAGTTATATCTTTTAGCGGGGTCCGCACTTCCCTCTTATTGTACCAATGATAAACAAAGCTTAGCAGATGGCGCTAATACTTGGGTTCAGAAGTATCATCCAGTTTACTGATCCTATTATGAAGCAGTGCTCCAGACGCTTTTAAACAAAGCAGAAAGGGACTTTAGTGATAAGGAGAATTATACAGGAGAGTTTTTCGATGAAAGTTCGCATTCAACTGATTCTGATATGTATGTTCAAACATAATTTTTCTAGTGATAATGCATTTTTTAAAAATTATAGAATAAATAAATATACCAAGAGAAATATATATAGATTTTATAGGTTGATTTTTATATTAACCTGCGAGTTTATAATGCCCTAGAAAATCGTGCTATGAAAGTCACACAAGCCGATAAGAAAAGGCCAAATTTACCCATTGTCAATTTTTTTTATTTTTCATATAATTGTTGAATTTTACATTATATTATTTTCCATTTACCTTTATATATACCGTAAAAAATATAATTTAAAAGTATAAAGTAATATGTTTTTCTTGAATATTATAACATGTAATTTGAGAAGGAAATATATGTTCCAACCCATTTACTTTTTTCAGTGATAAAATGTTTTGAAAAATTTCTAAAACATGTCTATATATCAAGAAAAATATCTGCAGAATATATGGGCCGATTTTCAATCTAATACTTTAGTTGGAAAATTCAATTTGAATGTAAATGCAATGTGGTCTCGTAGACCACATCTCCCCAGTTAAGTAGTAAAATTTAAGAATTTTGCAAAGATAATACTTACATTCCTGAGCTTATTCAATAAATTTGCCATTTCATTGTAGCCTTGAGCCAAAGCGCTTATTTCGGCAGTGATGCCATCCTAGAATTTGAAAAACATAATTGGAAAAACATAATTTGGAAAACATAACTCGGGGCAACAACAAGCAAAAAAAATATTTATATAGACCTTCTTTCATGCTTTTTAACTGTACATATTTTATCCCACACTTTTTTTTAACAGGTGTATATATATATATATATATATATATATATATATATATATATACCATCAAATAATGACAGATCAGAAAGAAAAAAAATAACCTAAAAACGTTACATTTAAAAGTATAAGCATATCCTAAAAATATATAACATAAATACAATATAATAACAAAAACACGTAACTAACGTAAAAACAATTTATTTGGATTGTATATCTCTATCTATACTCTATACTTATAATAAATGTGTGTGTGTGTGTTGGCACTCTACAGGCCAGACTGTTGGACCTACAGCTACCAAATTTGGTACCCGTATACCTTGGAGATCCGGAATGTGCACCTCGGAGCTCTTTTTTCGAATTTTTAATTAGAATTAATTAAAATTTAACCGAAATTTTGACGTTTTTCCGCTATAACTTCCAAAAATATGATCGCATAAACACGATTTTTACATCAATTTAAAGATTAAAAAATTAGCCTTCTAATGGTATCAGTGTTTTAGCGTATAACTCAAGCTTCTATTTTTAACGAATTTTTAAAGAAATATTTTAACCATGTTTTTTTAGCACGTGACTAGATAAAATAGAAGAATGACGGAAGTTCAAATAAAAAAAAAATATCATCCCAAAGTAAATCTAAAGAAATGCAGCTTTCAGCATGTGACTGGATAAAATAAAAGAAATATAAAATGTGATATTTTCTGTAAAAAATAAATGCAAAGCATAGGTTTCTACAATTGTTTGCAATATCTATATCATTAATTCCATTATCATTATCTTTTTTTTTCGGTAAACCTGATTGAATTTAGACAGGGTATGCATTGAAATCCCGACTTAATGGCACATTTATGTAATCGTTTGCAATATCTGTATCATTAATTTAATACTTTTTTTCCCGTTCTCGCTTTCTTTAAAAAAACATATTTAATATTTTGGCAACATCATCGAAATTTTTTTTAATATTTTGGAAGCATAACCGATGGTTCAAACTGACTGATTTATAAAATTAAAGAATATTACTAGGAAAAGGTGTACTTTTAGAACTTTCCGTCCATCATCTTAAAGAAAATATTAATTTCAGGTCAATCAATGCCCGGAATTACTTCAAGGCTAATGAATATGTGATTTAATTGAAAATTTTAGAACGCTTTATTCATGGCGAACCAGCTGGTCGCCAAAGGCGGCTAGTCCGAAATAAAACAAAACAGCCAATCAAGTCCGGTCAAATTCTTTTTATTTACGGATCGAGATGGAGATAACTGCAACAGTATTATACACATCATTTTTAAACTTTTAATTTAAATCAAAACACTGTTGTCAACCTTCACGCGCGAACTTTCGACGCCAGCTAGCGTAACGCAATGCAAATTAGAAATATTTTATTTCCTATGTTCTGTTCTCTTTTAATTTAAAAGTGCTGCAGAACGAATCCGAAAGATCGATTCATTTACAGCATTTGATTTTAAATTTATCACATACAAAGAAAATAAATAGAATCTTGTGAAATAATCGGTCGAAATTCTCCTAAGCCTAACCTCAACTCTGTTGGGAAAAAATACCCAGAGCCTTACTCATCTTTGGCGGGATTTGGAATCAGCTTTTTTGCTCGAAGGGTAGTTTTTAAGGAATAAAAAATGAACCCCTCAGTGAACCGGAATAAGATGTAGCCTATGTTCTATTCATGACTCTAATCCCTCTTCATGATAAACTTCATCCAAATTCCGTTCAGCCGCTCTGGCGTGATTGAGTAACAAACATCCATCCATCCACATTTATAATATTAGTATAGATATATTTAACTGACTAGAATTCGAATTTTGAATTTTGGATAATCTATTTATATGTGAATATACAACGAAGTTAAATTTCCAAGCAAATACTCGCTATCATGAATAAATTCCATGCTTTGAAATTGCAAATAAAGTAAACTTATTAAATTTTAATAAATTCAACGAAAACGGTTCTCACTCTACACAAAATGGTAATGCAGAAATCCTATTTTTCTTTGCTCACAAGTTATAGAATGTAATGTTGAATGAAATGAACCAAAATCTAAGAAACATTCTGAGATGCAAAGAAGTAATGGGTAAAAGTATGCTTTTAAATACATTTTTTTCTATGAATTCACTACTTAATTTTTCTGAGAACTATGAAACTATTAATGAAAAACTATTTCCCCAACAATTAAACTTTTGGTTCATTTCATTGCCCATATCATTTAAAACACACGTTGAAATTTTTATGTAAATACCTCTATTAGTTTTTGAGATATCATGTTAACGGCGGGGAATTTATAAGAAAATTAAAAGTTTTGAGAAAATTGTATTTAAAGACAAATTTTTGCAGAAAAATCTGTAACTCTGGATGATAGGTGAGGCCTTTCTTTTCCTAGAAATGATAAACTGTTTTGAAAAGAAAAAAGTCTGATCTACAAGATCTGAATTCACCTATGCGGTCGATAACCAGTGTTTTTAACGTAGTCGGATACCTTAATATATGACCCTATAAAGAAATTGACAATATTATGCATCGCTTGGATTTATCATACAAATCTTGTTACAGTTTACATGACGAATAAAGAATAGAAAAGGTGGAAAATACTGAATCCCTTCCATATACTGTTTACCTTTCTTCTTCTTTCTTTTTAAGTATCCGACTACGTTCGAAGGAAAAATTTCGAAAAATTGGATTTTTTAGAAACTACACCAAATTATGGTTTTTCGATATGTTGTCAATTATAAAACAAAATACTGTAAATAAAACGAAAATATTATGAGAAATAGGAAAATTTGTAGTAAATTTTAATGAAATTGAACAGAAACAGGTAACACACCGAATTGTAATGCAGCAATCCCATTTTTCTTCGTTCACAAGTTGTAGAATACAATGATGAATGAAATGAACCACAATCTTAGAGAAATCTTGAGATTCAAAGAAATTGTGGGCAAAAAATATGTGCATATATGCATTTTGTCGACAAATTGACAACTTAATTTTTGTAAAAACACCCTAAAATGAAAAAGTATTTCGCCAACACTTAAAATGTTAGCTGATTTTATTGCGCATGTTATTCAAAACATACGCTGGCATTTTTGTGTCAATACCTGCATTAATTTTTGAGATATCATGTTAACGGTGGGAAAGTTTTATGAAAATTAAAGTGTTGAGAAAATGGAATTCAAAGACAAATTTTAACTGAAAAATTTGTTACCCTGGATGATTGGTGAGGCCTTCCTTTTCCTAGACATATAAACTGTTTTGGAAAAGGAAAGAAATAATAATAATAAAAGAAAATTGCCAATGTGGTCGATAACCAGTGTTTTTAACGTAGTCGGATACGTTAACTAGAAGTTTTCTAAAATTGAAACCAGAAGTGTGCTATGCAGTTTGTTTTACGATTAAGATATCAAATTATGTCTCAGAACTTGGTAACCTCAGAATCAGTAACTCGAATAAGGCATAGTCTCAGAACTTGGTGACTTTGACTATAAAATAGATACTTCTGGAGACCTCCAGAATTTCAGCAACTGTGCCAGTAGGAATCGATAAACGCCTGATTGGTACAGAATCTTCTCTGCCCGCCTCCCGGGATCTATAAAAGTCTGGAAGTCAGTCGTGATCATGGAAAGAGTCAGTGACGAATAGTTGGATCAGTCCGGCAAAGCGTAAGCATTGTGGGAAGTTCAAGCATATGCTGAATTGAGCTGTGCGCCGCATTATGGTGTTTATTGTGGAAGGAGCATCGAGTCGTATTTGAAGTAGCCAATAGTGTAACAATGGATACAGCTAAAGCGGGAAGACCATGGAGAATTGCAGACGCTTGGAGAGAACGTAGGATGAAGCTTCACAGATTCCCTTCTCTGGTCGCTTTGCGTTCTGTGGTTGTTATTACTACCGATTACTATTTGTGGGCTTCCGTTTGGTGTGGTGTGTTGCTGTGTATTACGTGTGCTCGTCTTGGTTGTATATGTGTCGTCTTTGTATTAGTGTCTTCCTGATCAATAAACATAGTCGTTTGTTAATAAAGGACTGTTTATTTCATCGACTAACAAATCAGCGGAAAAATCCATGCTTTCCCCAATAATATTGTCACATAGATAGAACTCGAGAAGACACAGAAAGTAGAGTGAAATCCATTTATTAGTTCAACTCTGAACTGACAAGACTGTGACTGAGAGATCTTTAGCTTTCATACAAGGAGGGAAAGTTCCAGAATACCTTTCTGGAGACAGTCCAGAGCACTTATCCGGCAGAATGAAAGAAAGGTCCAGAATCTTCTGAAACACGAAATAAAGGAAAAACAAATTTTATATCTACTGGGATTCGAACACATGATCTCCTGACTATGAGTTCAGCGTCATAACCATTCAGCTATGCAGACACGGCAATGTTTCGTTTCAATGCGATATTATATTTAAATGTGACATTTAGAGAAAAAGAATAATGTTCTATTTTTTTTTCAACTATCCTATACTGCATACTTTTTACATTTATTTGCTATTGATTTTTTTAATTATTACTAATTGTATTTAAATATTAATTTCGGCAATTTAAATATTATTTACATAATATATAAATAATTTATAATTTATATTATTATATACATATGTGGTGCCAGATGTATCACTTCCCGCCATTCAGTGACGCCTGTGACCTCACTTTCCGCCATTAAGCAGCCTTCTGGCGGGGAAAACGTGAGCAAAGTGTAGTTCATGTCTGGACGAGGCAAAAGGATGACGACGAACTAAAATCGCCGAAGACGTAAGTGTAAAGACGGAAGACGAAATGACGAAGTATTGTTAAAAGACGAACTTGTATGTCAATAGACGGACTTTGTCATCCATTCCATCCTGTAAATGAGTCATCACCATTTGTTCATCATCAATCTAACTTCATTGTTTGTACAATACTTTCATATTTTCAATTTGCATGCAAGTGGTAATTTGTTAATAGGTGTTTTACACCAAACATTTTGGACATTAAATGTTAAAAGAATAGTTAAGAAATATGCCTTAAATTGTGTTTTATGTTGTAGATTCAGAAGTAATATGCCAAGATAAAAAAAAATGGGAGATCATCCTGAGGGACAAGTGATTCTCAATAGACCATTTTTTGTGTATGGTATTGATTACGCAAGTTCAATTTTTATATTGAAGCACCGAGGTAGAGGAACTAAAACAATAAAAGGTTATATTGTTGTATTTGTTTGCTTTCTTACGAAGGCTTTAAATTTAGAATTAGTATATTACCTGTGCATCAAGAATGACTTCTTGATGGGTGGGAGTATGTTTATGGGATTTTATTATTTTTGATTTAATTAATTATTTTGTTCGTGTCTTTTTTTAATCTTTGTATAATTGTTCATATGTATAAATGAATATTGAATATAGATGGCGCAGTTTACCCCAATCCTTAAGTATGCTTGGAATGTGAGGGGAGAGCTGTTGAGATTTTTGTAAACAACAAGATCCGGTGTTGTTGAAAGTGGTGCATGCAGGCACCCGCTCGCTCTACGTTAGCGGCAAAAAAGTATTATTTGTTCGCTCGTTGTTAGCGGCATTTTCTATATTTCCATATATATATTATGTGTTTCCTTATATATCTGTGATCGTCGTCCATGTTTTGTATATATATATTTGTGTGTGTGTGTGAAAATAAACGAGAAAAAGTAAAGAAGATTTTTTCCTTGGATCAAATACACACACAATCCAGAGCTAATTATAGTACGTCTAAACATATATATGTTTAAGACGTATATGTATAGCGCTGGTTTGTGTGTGTATTTAATCCAAGGAAAAATTCTTCTTTACTTTTTCTCGTTTATTTTCACACACACACACACAAATATATATATACAAAACATGGACGACGATCACAGATATATAAGGAAACACATAATATATATATTGAAATATAGAAAGTGCCGCTAACAACGAGCGAACAATTAATATCTTTTGCCGCTAACGGAGAGCGAGCTGGGTGCTTGCTTGCACCAGTTACAACAACACCGGATCTTGTTGTTTACAAAAATCTCAACAGCTCTCCCCTCACATTCCAAGCATACTTAAGGGTTGGGGTAAACTGCGCCATCTATATTCAATATTCATTTATACATATGAACAATTATACAAAGATTAAAAAAAGACACGAACAAAATAATTAATTAAATCAAAAATAATAAAATCCCATAAACAATTGTCATCCATTAAATTCTGAAGTATCATCTGGACTCGTTATTGCTTGGCCCTCACGACATCCCACATATATGATAATAATATATATTATAATATATAAATATTATTATAATTTATGTAATAATATATATAATAATAATCCCCTGCATTGAAAAGGACCGAATTATTGAATCGAGTGAAATGAAAAAATTGCTCTTGCAACCCTTTATTCATCATTTCAGTTGCCTACATTTATAAAAACTTATTAACGCATTTTCTTTTTAAAACAACTTCCGACAAAAAAATAGAAAAATGAAACGTTTTCTTTTCCGTTAAAAGTCACAAGCTCACCTTGTTTCTTAGCTCCACGTCACAGCCAGCCAAGCACAGGCACCTCACCAGTTCCATGTGTCCACTTCTTGAAGCTAAATGCAGAGGGTACTGGCCCAGCTAAAAGTGAAAAAGAATCCACTTTTTTTCACTAATATAATTCGTGTTAATTATCATAATATTACAATTGCAGTTTTTTTTTAAATTAGATAAACAATGTAAATTCATTATGATATATTTTACTACTTTAAAGTTTATTCTTCATGAAAATAATTGTATCATATTGAAGATAAATGAGCTAGAAAATTGAGGTAAATGAGCTATAAAAATAAATATGAGATATATGAGCTACAAACGTAATTTTGTGTCAAATTTTCCTTCCAGACGGTTAAGAAAACTGAGACTAAATTAATAATTGAGATAAATGAGCTAAAAAAATAAAATTCTACAGCTCATCTGTTTTAAAACAACTTTTATATTACTATATGTAATTTCAGATTTATAAGCATTAAAATATGTTTAAATAATGCTTATATTCGAATGAGGCCGGGGTGGTCTTAAAATGTGTTTCAATAACGCTACTATGTGAATGAGGTCGGGGTAGCTTGGTTGGTAGGAAGTTGGATTGGCATCCCTTGGGTTCCCGGTAGAAGATCTTCGTGTGTCGTGATGGCTGGTGAACGTTCAAATCTGTCGTGGTCAGAAAGTCCTCCATGTCGAGAGTAATACATTGGGGATACTGGTTCAGACGGGATAATTCACTGATCCCTGTCTAAATTACGATCTGGGGATGAACGAATGTATGAATGAGGTCTACGCCGTAAAAAGGATTGTGTGTGCGTGTAGCTAAGTCGTATTCTCGGCCCTAAATGGCACTACTGTAAAAACAAGAGACGCTCACTCGGCTTAAATCGTTGACTGTCAGTGGGCTTGCAAAGTATCATAAGTCACAACACAGAAACATGTAAGCACCATAACTTTAAAATGCGATGTCTCAAATTTATAGTGTCAAATTTTCCTTCCGATCGGTTGAGAAAACTTAGTCTAGAACACAAATTCGATCTTCGTGTCAGGGTTTAATCTTCAAGCATTATACGATAGTTCCAATAAAAAGGCTAAATTCACTCCAAAGGCTAATATTTCATAACTGTTGTGCGCCCATCTAAGACCATCTATCCCTATGATAACACTTTTGTTACAATATGCGAAAACGTTTATATGAGACCAATGGGGTCATTTTTTACTGTGGGGTCATTTTTTACCAATGGGGTTTATATACTGCAGTTTATTATCCCGAGAGAACAGCAGAATTTGTCAATACGTTTTGTTTTATCACGGTTTCACTGGGCCTGGAGGAAATGAAAGGAAATATTCAGATTTGATTGGCAGTTTGCCAAGTTTTGTTGGTTTCACGATTCTTTCGACTGGACAGCGATAGGGGGCATTTCTTTATTTCTTCAGTTGCGCCATCAAGGGCCAAGTGTACGAATTTGCCACTCACGCGTGATTCATCCGCTTGCGCAGCCCCGTTTTACAGGGGTACATTCACACTACTCACAGATAGAGGAAGAGCGACCCAAGATGACCGGGAAGACGAGCTACTCCTGTGCCAAGATGCCGGCAGTATTAGTTTGTAATTGCTCCTATTGTGTAAAAAATAATAAATTGATATTTGTAACAGAAACAGACATTTTGAATGGACTTACCTTATTTGGAATTTCCACTTTGCATCCGAAAGCGCACAGCGTTTGCGCCATAGAAAGCAACCCTTCCCTTGAAACAATATGGATTGGAGCCTCACCTATCTGCAAAGAGATTTCAGAACGATGATAAATATTTTATATTAAAATTAAAATAAATTCTTCAGTAAAATCGAAAAGCGAAGACTAATTACTATATCGTATACTTCATAAATAGTTTAGTTTAGTTAAGTTATATTGCTGCATAAAGATTTACCACGAGCTCAGTGGCCGAATGGTCAAAGCACGCGATTTAAACCCAGAGTTTGCGGGTTCGAGGTTCGCCATGGCTGTTATATCCAAAGCTTGGGTTTTTAGTTTGTTTCCTTATGTTTTCCAACATTCAAGACCTTTCTTTGTTATGTACATTAGTCGTTTCTCGAATATTCTGTAATTGTATAAAAGCCGATACCCACTCGTCGTGGGCAACTTCTCCACCTTGTAAAGTTGCAAGTCTCTACTTTCCTTCAATAAACTTGTTTGTCAGTTTAAAGCGGACGGTGCGTGTATTTGAATCTTCGTGACATCATTAACGTCCCATTGTAAAGCAACACTAGGATTTATTTGGGACGGATCTCGTCATTTTGAACCACGGTGAGATAACACCTGAACAGGCGCCCCCCTCTCCATACCACACCAGTGAGAGAACGTTAAAACCCCGACAGATTTAAAGTGCAAGAGACCCCTTCTCACGGCGGTTCTTCGTTGGAATCGAGTCACGAACCTGAGAACCGCCGATTCCGAAGGCGAGACCTTACTACCAGGCCACAGCGGTTTTTATAAATAGAAAGGACAGAGAACGTCACAACCTTCGAACCCAAGATTTTGAGGAATTTCCACCTTTTAGACTTTCCTGAGTTGAAAAGCATATTTTTGGAAAATATCTGTCTGTCTGTCTGTGACAGATATAACGATTTCAGCAAGACGGCTGAAATTAGGTATACGGTCGTTGCACTAAATTTAGAGATTTATATCAAATTTTGAGAAAAATCGATTCAAATGAATTTCGTCTGTCCGGCTGTTCAAGTATAAGTTAAAGCCGCGATGGCCTGGTGGTATGGTCTCGGCTTCGGAACTGGAGGTTTACAGGTTCGAGTCCCGATTCCGCTGAAGAACCGCCATGTAAGCAGGTCTGATGCGGTCAAAAGTCCTCCCGCTGGTGTGGTGTGGAAATTTAGAGAGGGGAGTGCCAGTTCAGGTGTCGTCCTCGTCGTCTGACCGTGGCTCAAAAGTACGAGGTCAGCTCAAGTGTTGCTTAAAAGCGGGGCGTTAATATAACTAAACTAAACGAGTCATTGAATATTTATTTCCTTTGGGCTCCTCATTTTTTCATCTTACTTCATATATTTATCAATGATAAGTCTTTTGTTTTTGAATTTAATTAAAGTGCGCACTCACGTTATCTACGGTATCTATGTTACAGCCGTATTGCAGTAGCATGCTGGCAATGGCAGAGTGGTGTCTTCTCAGAGCCCAATGCAGAGCGGTGCATCCGTGCTGAAAATAAGACATGATTGAAAAATTGATCTTATGCAAAATATATTGAATCAAAATAATAAAAAGTTTGCTTATTCCGGTCACATGATTATTAGATAGTTATTTCTCTTTTTTTATTTTAAATTTTTATTATTCATTCCATTTTTTAAATAAAAGTATGTAAAATTATTATAGCATGTATCTTTTGACTAAATATTTATTGATTTTATCTATGCGTTTAAAAAAATGATGATTTTCTCAATTGTTTTTGATTGACTAGAATGGCATAATAAAAATCAAGATATATGATTTTTAGAGTAGTTCATTGAAAAGAATATGATAGGTCCCAACACGTTTTTATTTGACTTGGTTTACTTCATGTTTATAAAGAGAGAATGTTATAATATATTTTTGATTTTTCCTTTTTTAATATTTTGAAGTTTTATACATGGTTATATTATTGATGAGAGTGCAAAGCTTCAATATTTATAACATTTAATTATGTACTAATACATTAAATCAATTCAATTTTGAATTTATAAATGTGGCGCCATCTGCTAGTGAATTAGGAAGCGAGGATTTTATGATTAGGTTATATTTAGAATAAAGAATTGTAAACTAATAAAAAAAGTGTTTAATTAAGCCTGACCCCATCAATAATTCTACATTTTAACTCATTAGTAAAAACGTGTTTTTAAATCTATTTTTATTAAAAAAATATCTCTTAGTATGTAAAATTAATATTTTCCTAGTTTTAAAGAACAACAATTCCAGGATTGTTTTTATTCATTTTATAAATATAATTTTTAAAATTTTCTTTTCTTTTAACGTTTTAATCAAAACGAAAGCAAACGGAAATCAATTTTCCAAATGTTAGTAAAGAACTTTGAAATATATCCAAATTAAATTTATATTCATCTGATTAACATTTTCACACTAATTTGGTTTTATTAACACTATTAATTACTTAATTTATTACGTCATAAATACACTGACTTATTTCCAAACTTATCAAATAAATTAAAACATCAATGTAACCCAATATAAACAGATAATACAGGAATTATAATCAAACAAGATAACATAGAAAATTGAACAGTTATGTAGTGATTCAGATAATTGCATGCATCCAAGATATAATATTATCAAACTTGTTTCAGAATTTTAATGCCATTAATTTTACAATAGCATCAAAACTAGCCCTGTAATGTGTTTTTTAACTTCTGACTCACAATATATTACAATGCGCGTCCGAGTATCCCTCCTAATGTGGCGGCAAGGTGGGCAATAAAAAAGATGGATAAGCCAGTGTTGTTTGAATTCATTTCTTTGCACACCAATACCATCAAACAAAGTTTCTAAGTCAAGGTCGGGTCAAGGTAAAATATATGTATGTTTGGTCTACTGCCACTTGATCATGCCAAGCCGAATGAGCGCTTCCCTTTCGAATGAAGGCAGAAGTGTACGTCTTTTGTTGTTGACGAGCATCGTTAAGATGAAAGGACGATTTTGCTCGAACACACAATGAAACAATCCTTTTTAGGGGGTGGTCGAACTGATCCATCCATCAGCAAGTCAGGAATCAGATCCAAATCAGAGACCGACTCAGTATCCCCAGAGGTACATTTCGTTACGTGAACTTGGAGGACTTTGCAGTCACGACCTATTGAACGTGCCCCCAACTGCCATTAGCCGATGCTGGTGTAAAAATGCATTAAAGAGAAAGTAAGTTAATTGTTCGCATTTTTATATAAATTCGGTAACGTCTAGTTTAAATACTGGAAACATTATGATAAAAAAAAACTAAGGCCGGAGAGTAAGGAATCCCCTAAATCGCGAACCAGATACTCGGGAGCTTACTGCACATAAATAATTTATGAAATAACGGTTTTTTTTTTAATAATTCGGTAAACCTCACCTTGTCTGTCATGTCCGGATTAGCACCGCCTCCTTCGATGATACTTCGAACGACCTCCAGATGACCTCTCATCGCAGCTAGATGCAAAGCCGTTTCGCCATCCTAAATTGCACGTATAAGAAAAAAAAAAAAGGAAATAGATTTCACATGGTGATCCAAAACTCTTGAGATAATTTGAAAAACTTCAATACAAACGATTTATAAGATGCACCCAAATTTCTTACTACTGATAGCGATGAGATACAAATATAAATATCTGTAATTGCGATATTTATATCGATAATCGATTTCCTAAAATTAAAAGAAAATGACACGTTAGACAAACTAGCCGATTTTAACGTTATTGAAATATGTTATCGAAAATGCGCTTAAGGTATACGACTACAAAAAAAGGCGGGTTATCGGCCACATTGGCAATTTTAAAAAAATTCTTATTACTTCTTGTAGTTCCCTCTTTCCAAAACGGTTCATCTTTTCTAGGAAAAGATGAACCTCACCTATCATCCAGGGTCACCTATTTTTTTTCATCTAAAATTTGCCTTTCACTTCCATTTTCTTAAAACTTTAATTTCATAAAAATTCTCTATCGTTAACATGGCAGAACAAAAAATAATAGAGATATTTACGTAAAAAATTCAGCGTGTGTTTTAAATAATATGAGCCATGAAATGAACCAAAAGTTGTATTGCTGATGAAATATCTTTTCATTTATAGATGTTTTCAGAAAATGAAGTTGCAAATTTATAGAAAAAAAAAAGCACATATACGTATATTTTTACCCATCACTTCTTTGCTTCCCAGAATTTTTCTTATATTTTGGTTCATTTCATTCATCATTGTGTTCTATAACTTGTGTGAAAAATAGGATTGCTGCTTACCATTTTGGGTAGAGTGGCACCCCGTTTTGGTTAAAGTTTAATAAAATTTACTACAAATTTTCCCATTTCTCAAAATATATTATATTTTCAAATAATTTTTTTTTGTTTTTATAGTGTTTAATTAATTGACAATACATCTAAAGACCATAAATAATTTCTAAAAAATCCATTTTTTCGATTTTTTTTCTTTTGTTGAACGTGGTCTTATACTCTAAAAACAGTGTAATTTCTGCAAGTAAATGATGGCATTAAGGTATCCGAACATTTAAAAAAAAAATAAAAAACAGGTTGTAGACATATTTTAACCATATTTCTGGGTTTAAGACAGATCGAAATTAGAAATAAGATGTTAATATTTAAAATAAATATTAAAACTTTTTGAAAATTGGCATTTAGTGGCATACATTGAAGCAAATTCTTATAAAACTTCAAATTGTCTTCACCAAAAACTATTATTCTCATCACAGGTTCGATCCTTGGCGAAATTTAACCTACACATTGGTACAATTCCACCAACACCACGGCCACATGAAAAAGGACAAAATTTGGTAAGCAGATTTATAGCGAAGATACCTATCAAATTTTGTTCCAAATCCAACAATATAGATTGTACTTTTGGAAGTTAACTCAAAAACGCAATGGCTTAAATATTACAATTCTTTTAGCGAATTTCTCACTTAAGTTATAGTTACGTGTCACATCTTTTATTTCAATCAACTGTGATAAACGCTTCTAAAACATAAATGCTCCAATTATCCTAGTCATCTATACTTATAATGAAGCTCAATGTGTGTGTGTGTGTGCGTGTGTGTGTGTGTTGACACTCTACAGGCCAGACCATTGGGCCTACAACTACCAAATTTGGTACATGTATACCTTGGAGGTCGGGAATGTGCACCTCGGAGCCCTTTTTTTTTTTGAATTTTTAATTAGAATTTGAATTAATTAAAATTTAAGCGAAATTTCGACGTTTTCCCGCTATAACTTCCAAAAATATTATTGCACAAACATGGTTTTTACACCAATTTAAAGATTAAAAAATTAGCTTTCTAATGATATCAGTGTTTTAATGTATAACTTAAGCCTCTATTTTTAACGAATTTTTAAAGAAATATTTTAACTGTTTTTTTAGCACGTGACTGGATAAAATAAAAGAATGACGGAAGTTCAAATAAATAGTGAAAAAAAAAAAAACTATCATCGCAAATCAAGTCTAAAGAAATGCAACTTTTAGCACGTGACTGGATAAAATAAAAGAAACATAAAATGTGATATTTTCTAAAAAAATAAATGCAAAGCAAAGGTTTCTATAATGGTTTGCAATATCTAAATCATTTATTCAAAAAATCTTCTTTATTTATGGTAAACCTGATTGAATTTGGACAGATATGCATTGGAATCCCGACTTAATGACATATTTCTATAATCGTTTGCAATATCTGTGTCATTAATTCAATATTTTTTTTCCATTATAAAATGTGATAGTTTCTAAAAAAAATAGATGCAAAGCCAAAGTTTCTATAATCGTTTGCAATATATAAATCATTTATTCAATAATTTTTTTTTCCTTTTTCGCTTTCTTTAAAAAACATATTTAATATTTTGCCAACATCACGGAAAAAAAACATTTTCGATTTCAGGCCAATCAATGACCGGAATTACTTCAAGGTTAATGAATATGTGACTTAATTGAAAATTTTAGAACGCATTACTCATGGCGAACCAGCTGGTCGCCAAATGCGGCTAGTATTCAATAAAGAACTAGATTCAATCGGTCGCTACGCTGTCAGAACCGTATATTTCCTTTCCTTACCCTATTTCCTGTATGGAGGAAAATTGAGCATCATCATTGGTTCCCACCGCCATCCACTCTGTGACGAAAGTGTGATGTCATTATAAACGAACTTCGAAATAGTTTTGATTCGAATTGTTGGTGGTATTTTTTTTTTTTTTTTGCCATAAAAAATCAGCGTGTATAGTTGGTTAAAATCGACCAACGCATTTTGGAGAAGTGGGATAGAGATGTATAGACACGATTTCGATTTAATACATAGTAAAATGCATCTTTATTTAAATAACAAAAAAACTATTTTAAATATTATTCAATGAAAAATATAGATGGCAAACACCAACGCATGCGTAACTAATATACATAACAATATCGCAAATAATTAAATCGAGTTCATTCAGTTTATGCGATCTAGTTCCCTTTCCCTACCCTATTTCATGTATGGAGGAAAATCGAGCAACATCATTGGTTGTTGGCATCAAATCCAAGTTTTCGCAGTTGGCATCAAATCAAATCCATAATAGACATCAAATACAAGTCGGATCCGAACGACAGCAAACATGACGTCACACTCTCGTCACAGAGTGGGTGGCGATGTGAACCAATGATGTTGCTCGATTTTCCTCCATACATGAAACAGGGTAGGGAAAGGGGATATGCCTTCAGACGATGCAATGTACCACTCCTGGAAATTTCTATTAGATATGAACGAAATATTTTACACTGAAATCTAAAAGAATTGGAAATGGTGAAGTATTCAGAAGGAAAGGAACAGCTCACCTCGTTGATCTGATTGACATCGGTGCAGTGTTGGCACAGATATTCTACAGTCTTCGCGTGACCTTGCTTTGCTGCCAGATGCAAAGGTGTGTCTCCGGCCTGATTTAGAGCAACAAGTTTCAATTAATATTAGTTCTTTTTTTTAAATTAATATTAAACATTTTAGCTCAAAATTCAGACTATACTAGTGAAACTTCTCATTGTAATTTTTTTCTGTCATTTATCTGAACTAACAAATACCATACAGGCATCCTGGTTTAAGAAAACAGCTTTTTTTTCACTCGACTGATTTTGAGATGGTAAAATACCATTGCTTTTCTGAATGCCAGTGATTATGAAACATTGGTCATGTGAAAACAGGATGGTTTTTCTGTTGGAAATGATACCACGTGACTTAAAAAAATAATGTTCTCTCATGATAACTTGAAATTTACAATAGAAGATTAAAATTTCTTTTATTTTTTATTGTGAAACATAATAGGAATCTCGGCAGAAAAACGGCATCAAATATTACGAAAAAAGAATATTATTATTCCACATCTTTACATAGCAAATGCTTAATCATTCCTTTTCTGCAATAATTGATGGCATGCATCATTTCTGTTTTGCAATAATTGACTGAATGCATCATTATTATTTTTTGCACTAATTAAATGCACGCATCATTTCTTTGCGCATTAGTTGACTGCACGCAACATTTCTTTGTGCAACAATTGACTGCACGCATCATTTCTTCAATTGTCAGGTATGTTGTTTTATAGAACAAAATAAATAATAATAAATATGAAAAAATGAAATCTATGACCGCAACTTTCAAGTGATCATGTGAATATATTATTATTATTTATGTCATTATTTGTCTAAATTATTTTAAATCATTAACCATTTGAAACAGGTCACGAGACTTCTTTATTGGTATCTATCCACACACACACACATATATATTTCTTTTTTTTAACAGGCAAACAAAATTTTGAGCTCGGCTGATTGTGGGAAAAAAAAAGCTATTTTTAATACATCGACGCATACGTAATCTGATATCTCATGATTGTTTCAAACCTGTTTAAACTTCTTTATGATTTGAATGAATTAAGAGAGTTCTTAAGAATTCAGAGAATGAATAATTTGGAAATCAAGTCGGAACTTTAGTGTTCGATAAATTGCGAAATGTGGCAACCTTTTGTATTATTTTCTAATAACTCTAAAAGCAAAAAAATTTATGCCTCAAAAGCGCCAATTTGATAAATCGAAAATTTGTTACCTACGCATTTTGAGGCTTTAGAAACCTCAAAAGCGATAAATCACCATTTTGTTACCTACTCGTTTTGAAGCTTCAGAAACCGCAAACACGCACGATACATCACCAATTTGTTGCCTATACATTTTGAGGCTTCGGAAACCCTCAGACGAGATAAATCTCCAATTTGTTGCCTGCGCGTTTTGAGGCTTCAAAAAACCTCAAACCAAAACATCATGTTCTCACGTGATAATAATTACAACAATCCTTATTAAAAAAAATCGTAATAAATAATCATCACAAAAAATAATTGAAGTTTTTTTTTTCATTTTACGTTATCTTTATTTCAAGTGGTAATAAATAATTAACATTTTTTTACGGTTTATTTTCTCAGTCACTTAACAGGTCTTCTACCCATAGGCAGATTATAAAGAAGAGCAAAAATTTGTGTATGGAAATGAATAACTTACAAAGGAATTTGTGTATGGGAATGAGTCACTCACACCTAATTCATTTCTCTTAAGAATTGCATGGATAATAAATTTAATAAAAGTTCGAGTTTTGGGTATTAAATTGTACTCGAGCCAATTCTCTTTGTTTGTGTTTTGGGCAGAAAACGCCGATCGTGCCGTTGCTAGGATACGCAGTTATCTGTCATAAATGACCGAGTCCACAAAAACTGAGTACGGAAAAATATGTTGTTACATTGCTTTTTAAGCTCTGGTAAAAGGTAATGTCAAAATAAGAAAAGGTAATTTACCAGAGGTTAAAAGGTAATGTCACACTCAAAGTTCAAAAACAACTGGTAATATCCAATGGTTTCTTTTTTATTGGATTTATTATTTCTTACATTAACCTCTGTTAAATTACCTTTCTTATTTTCTGAACATATTTTGCTACTTTTCGATTACCGCTGGAAATCGCGGGATGGACAGACTTTTGATACTTTTGAGTTACCCC
>JAPMOQ010036726.1:221010-231919 GCA_026543055.1 Argiope trifasciata | reverse complement strand
CTCATATATTTTATACTAATAGTTTGAGCATCTACCTTTAAATTTTTTTTCTTTTGTCCTTAAAGAATCTTCCTATTGCTTTTTAGATGTCTTTAATTATCAACTATACTGTTCTATCCTAGAGGCTGTCCATTAAATTTCAAAAGACGTCGTTTCCACGATATGCTTGATATTATATATAGACCTAAAGGCATCTATAATAATACTGCTCAGACATTATTAAACGGTGCTTAAAGGCATTCTCATTATTCTAAGGTTGTCAGTAGAGTGACTTCAAACATTTACTTTAGTGAAAGGATTAACGTAAGAGACAAAAAGTTTGCCCATTCTTATTTTTCGATTTAATATTTTTTATGTGTCTGCTTGAAAAATTGCGCCACTTTGAATAAAGTGACATTGATTAATCCAATCAGAATTTATTCATCGCTTTCGATTTAATTTAAAAAAAATAAATTTCTGACGAATTCTTTTCCAAAACTTTTATTAGAATAAAATCAATTTAAAGTGGATATCGCGAATGATTATGTCTGATTCAAATATATGATGTTATCAGCATTTTTTCGGTTTTTTTAAAAAAAACTTTTTTCAATTTATTCAAACATTTCTTTTCTTTCCCCGAATTTGCCCCATCCATAAATTATGCTCCCCATTTTTTCTTGTTAAAATCTCTTGCTTCTTTTTATTTGAAAGCATAGTTTGAAGTAGTTTTTTAAGTTTAGTGCATTAATTAAAGGGTAAGAAACTTTGGGAACTTAGAAATTGAGACTGTTAATTAAAAATTTACTATGAAGAGTGTATTTACACAGCAAAATTTGTTTTTTTAACTTTTATAAATATTCCTGAGTATGTTATAAATGTTGCCTACCAATTGAAATTCATCCAGCCATCTGGGGGGGTGGGGGTTGCGACCGGATGTTGTGAACCAGGTCAACGCGATTGATTGGCCCCCAACATGATGGAAAACTAAAATAACGTTCTCAACAGTAATCGCTGGATGGATAGAAAGGAGGAAGAAATGTAGCTGGAACAATATATAGGTTTTAAAATATAAGAAGTTTATACATATATTTCAGTTTAGTGTAATTGTGAAAAATATTTTAAGCATAAAGTAAAGCTTATTTTAACCATAAGTTAAACATTTACCTCACCTACTAGATATTGCATTTAAAAATTTGATAATTCATACAATAAAATATTTAATAATGTTAGATAATGTCATGTCCATGCCAAGGAAGTATCACTCCAAGTGTCGAGATTTGACTTCAAAAAAAGAAGAAAAGCTTAATTTCAAAAAGTCTTGAGTGTGTGCATTTTCTTATATGCAAAGTAATTCCGGCGATGAAAATGCTTCGACTTCAGAAATTACAATTCAAGCTTCAATTGCCGAAGAGTGTTCCTCACAAACTTTTCAACCTTGCAATGAAAGAGTAAAAACTGTGAAGACCTTTGAAGAGCAATGTGTTCGTATAAATATGATTGAATCAGAAAATATTTCAAATGACAATAACAAATATGATCAAGTATATATAAGTGATTCAGGTTTATGACCAAGCACTATAACTGTTAAGTTTAAAATGTTTTCTGTTATAGACAGACCTGTGCGCACAAAGCAGTTTTTGCTCTGAATGCTGAAGGTAGATTATTTTCAACTGCTTGCTACTTTTTAAAAAAGTGCCAAATGGTGAAATGCAGCTTCGCAGCTGGTTGAGTTATTTAAAACCGCAAAGCTTGGTATTTTGTTTATGCTATAAATTATTTTCCAGGGTTAATAATATTCCTTTATTTATAGTTTCCACGATTTGTAGGTGTCTATAATAACTAAAGTTAGTTATCAATTGTAATTCAAGATTAAGAGTGTTCTATTTGTCAATTCATTTATTGCTTGGAAATAATTACTGAAATGACAAAATTTACTTTCGACTATTGATAAAACAAATCAAGTTAATATAAATAAGGAAATGGAACGACTTAAATTGTTATCTTTTTTTATTTGATTTATTAAGTAAATACGACTCTAGGCTTATGGATCATAAACAAAAACAACAAAAAATTTCAAAAATAGAATTGTCATGATTTAGCTCATGCATTACAAGGACAACATATTCATATGTTTGGAAATGAATATCTTAACAAAATTAAAGACTATGCAAAACACATATTATAGTATTGAGACTATTCGACACATATTATAGCATCAAGAAAGATTCTAAGTAGATTTTTCCCATAAAAAACAAACTTTCGGTTTTATTAGTTATTTTATTATGCAATTAATTATTAAAAATTTATGCAATTTATTATTTTGTGTAATTAATTATTAAAAACATTATTTCGCTTTGAAATTATGCACTTTTGAACCGAAAATTTTAAGTATAAATGAGATATATGTCTGGAGAAGGACTTGCGAAAGCTCTATTAGAAATATTAGACAAACACTATTAAGATATTATGGATTATAGTGGACAGGCATACGACAATGGTAGCAGCATGAAAAGGAAATATAAAGGTGCGCAATCTAGAATAATTGGTCTAAATCCTCATGTAATTTGTAGATCTTGCCTATTATACTTTTTCAATTTTTTAATTTGTGGTACTACTTGCAGTAGTAAATATTGTAATTTGTTTTGAATATTGCAAAGTTTATATTACTTTTCTTCTCCTTCTCCAAAAAAAATTCAACAAAGTATTGAAATTTTACTTTTAAACCATTATGTGACACTCGTTGGAAATTCAAAACAGATTCGGTTAAAGTACTGTATATAAAGTTTGAACAAATTTGTAATGGATTTATTGATGCAAGTAACAATAATGCAGTAGTATTCGAAGCTAAAAGTCCAATGGATTCAATATAAGAAATGACATTTAATTTTATGTTTCAAGTATTGTTTGCAATATTTTCCAAAATAGCATTATTAATAAATTATTTCAAATAAAAATAATTGTTCTTGAGTGGACTTTTAGTTAGCCAATAAAACTGAAAATAAAATCCTAGTTTGAAAAACAAAATTTAACTCATTTTTAGACGATGCAAAATGATAGTTTGCAATTTGAATCTTCCAGAACTTTTTCTGAAAAATAAATTTAAAAAAGGGGAAAATTAAGTTTCGAAACAGCAGGAAATGAAATTATTAAAAATCCGGTTCAGGAATATACATGTTATTTTTTTAACTTTGTGAATGATATTATTACGGTATAAATAAAAGACAAATTTTATAGTATTTAAGTTAATCACTGATATAAACACTTTAGAAAAACAGGAATTAGAAAAATGTCCCAAAAACTTTGTAACGGTTTATAATAACAATGTAGATGAAATCCTAATCCAAATAATTGGTTTGCTACGGAATTTAATTTCGAATGAAAGAGAAATAACATACAACACGTATTGCAATATCAATAATTATAATGATTTATTTCTAAATGTATTAAATGTGTCAGATTTTTTTTTCACTTTGCCACTAACTATAATAAATGCTGAGGGCTTTTTTAACAAATTAAAGTTAATAAAGAATTGTCTAAAATCAAGCATGTGTGCATAACGCTTAAATATCTTTGCCATAATTAACAAATATATTTGCTTAAATGCGGATATTGAGTAATATGAAGAAATAATAGTAAATAAAAATAATCACATTTTCTCACAATTAATAAAATGAATGATTGTTAGTTGTCTTCCGAAAATTTTCTCGCATACTCTCTACTAAACTTGTCAGGCCAGAGAACGTCCTACGCGGCATGCAATTAAGAAATATTAACTTTCGACGGGAATTCAGCATTTTTGCTGAATCTATCATATCACCATGGGTGAGTTATTTGCCGATTAATAATATCCAAACACCTAATTTTTGTTTTTTCAACCGATTGAAGCAAAAATGGGACACAAAAATGAGCTTGTTTTCTTAGATTCCCATACCAGATTTGATGTTTTTAAGTCATTGTGTTTTTCAATTATCTCGTTTACATGTTTTTGAAATTACAGACTCACAGACATGTCAACCCATCGTTGTATTAGCTCAAAATTTGGCGGTGTTTTAGAGTTTTTATAGAACCAGCGGGTGACCGAGCTCCGCTGGGAGAAAACAGGTATCGAAGCTAACGAAGATTAAAATTTTCAATTGTGATTTATCAAAACAATACATGCCATAAGAAAATTTGTGAAACCATTGGTGAAAAGATAACCGGTTAAAGTGCACCATTGTAAACTATTCTAAACAAAGTTAGAGTTTGGAAAGGGAACTATTCTATACAAAGGTAAAGTAAAGGTAAAGATAGAAGTGTGTTGAAGTTCAATATTTTTGACAAATTTATTTAGAAAAACCAAACATATATACATACATAAGAAACATATTATAAACCTATAACAGCATAAACATAAAACTTTATTAGTTCGCCATATTGGCTATAGATGGCAGCACGTTACCGCTTGAAAATTTAAGTAGCCATTATGGCGAACTAATAAAGTTTGAAAATATCCTATCTGTAACTCCGAACTGCTCGACCGTAGCGCTTCAAAACCGGCGCCAATCGATTCTTCGTGGCCAAAAACCCCAGACCCCCAAGTTTACCGGAGTTTATTAATTCTGGGGCGATTTTCGACTTGGCAACCATTCCTCGTATTATAGTATTAGATAGATGTCTGTGTACTGAATTTCATAAATCTAATTGTCTCCGTTTTGTAACTATCGTGCTAACTTGTATTTGAAAAACTGGGACTTCTTCAGAACATACTTCACTTAAAATTTCACAGAAATATGCAAATTTTGTGTGAAGACCGTATACCAAATTTCAACTGTCTAGCTAAAACCGTTTTTGAATGATCTTTGTCACAGACAGGCAAACGGACATTTTAAAGAAATGAATTTTTCGGACTAGGGGAGGTCTAAATCGTCTTAATTCGGTCGAATCTCAAATTCGAACATTTTGAAGATTACTAACTATACTTTCTATATAAGTATTACTATACTATAACACTTATGCGAGAGAGTAAAGAAGGTCAACACAAAATAAAACCTTATTGATTTAAAATGCGACGCTTTACTCATTAATTTATTGAAAGAGTTGTTACCTCGTTCTGTGTCTTGTGTAGGGCTGCAAAATCTCTAAATTCGCTGTTGGTCAAACATTGAATTCCATCATTAAGCTCAAAATGTTTTTCAACTTTCCTGCTCTCGATGACACAGATAGACATAAACTCAAAAAGTGTTTTTTAAGTTCGAGGATGTCTGAAGCGTAGAAATTCGTCAAAATCTCAAGTTCGAATCTCTCGACGGTTGCCAGCATATTTCCGTTTGCAGAAAAATAAAAAAAAAAGAAATAAAACACCTTAATTCTTACTTCTATACTTATAATAAAGCTCAATGTGTGTGTGTGTCTGTGTTGGCGCTCTACAGGCCAGACCGTTGGACCTACAGCTACCAAATTTGGTACATGTATACCTTGGAGGTCGAGAATGTGCACCTCGGAGCCCTTTTTTCGAATTTTTAATTAGAATTTGAATTAATTAAAATTTAAGCGAAATTTCGACGTTTTTCCGCTTTAACTTCCGAAAATATAAATGTACAAATATGATTTTTATATCAATTTAAAAAATTAGCTTTCTAACGGTATCAGTTTTTTAATTTATAATGTTATCTTCTATTTTTAATGAATTTTTAAAGAAATATTTTAACCATGTTTTTATCACGTGACTGGATAAAATAAAAGAATGCCGGAAGTTCGAATAAAAAAACTATCATCGCAAATCAAATCTAAAGAAATGCAACTTTCAGCACGTGACTGGATAAAATAACATAAATATAAAATGTGATATTTTCTAAAAAAATAAATGCAAAGCAAAGGATTCTATGATCGTTTGCATTATCTAAATAATTAATTCAATAAATCTTCATTTACGGTAAACCTGATCAAATTTAGACAAGATATGCATTGGAATCCCGACTTAATGGTATATTTCTATTATCATTTGCAATATCTGTATCATTAATTCAATATTTTTTTTTCATTATAAAATGTAATAGTTTCTAAAAAAATAGATGCAAAGCTAAGGGTTCTATAAAATCTGCAAGAGTACGTCAAAGGGAAAAAATTAGGTTTTATCATCGTGTTGCCATCATTTTGACAGAAGTTCAAATTAAAAAAAACTATCATCGCAAATTAAAAGTTAAGGAAGGCAACTTTTAGCACTTGACTGGATAAAATAAAATAAATATAAACATCAATCAGTCTTCTAAATCAATCATTAGAACTGACTGATTTATTAAATAAAAGAATATTAGGAAAACGCTTTCTTTTAGAACTTTCATTCCATCATCTTAAAGAAAATATTAATTTCAGGCCAATCAATGCCCGGAGTTACTTCAAGGCTAATGAATATGTGATTTAATTGAAAATTTTAGAACCCATTACTCATGGCGAACCAGCTGGTCTCCAAAGGCGGCTAGTTTTTAATAAAAAAATTCCAATCTTTTTGGAAGTTTCTTCTATTTGTGTATAATTGACTAAAATCGTTGCACATTTTATTTTTATTAAATCTCGGAAATGTGATCCTTTAGTCTCGAACCAAGAATCTACGGCAAATTAAAACGGGTGCCTCACCGAAAGAATGAAAAACTGAAAAAAAGTTTGCTTACCACAGTTGGATCTGCCCTTTGCTGCTTCGTCGCTTTGATCTCCACAGTTGTTGTGACTGTCACAGGTGAGACCGGACCAGATTCTGTTTCCGTTATTGCACTCGAAAGAGTCGTTATGCAAACTGGAATCTATAAAAGCATATCTCAGGTGTTTATTATGAACAAGATCTGTTTATAAGATCGGATGTTTTTTTGTAATTTTCAATAGCAAGGAAAATTTTTTCATACTTATCACATATTATTAAGATAACTTATTATCTATACTTATAATAAAGCTCAATGTGTGTGTGTGTGTGTGTGTTGGCGCTCTACAGGTCAGACCGCTGGACCTACAGCTACCAAATTTGGTAGATGTATACCTTGGAAGTCGGGAATGTGCACCTCGGAGCCCCTTTTTCGAATTTTTAATTAGAATTTGAATTAATTAAAATTTAAGCGAAATTTCGACGATTTTCCGCTATAACTTCCGAAAATATTATCGCACAAACATGATTTTTACATCAATTTAAAGATTAAAAAATTAGCTTTCTAATGGTATCAATGTTTTAATGTATAATTTAAGCTTCTATTTTTAACGAATTTTTAAAGAAATATTTTAACCTTGTTTTACAATATATTTCGGACAAAACAATAAAATTTCATCTGCACGAGCACGTCAAGGGGGAAAAATTAGGTTTTATCAGCATGTTGCCATCCTATTGACGGAAGTTCAAACTAAAAAAAACAACTATCATTATAAATTAAATCTAAAGAAATGCAACTTTTAGCACGTGACTGGATAAAATAAAAGAAATATAATATGTGACATTTTCTAAAATAAATAATGAACGAGCAAAGGGAAAAAATAGCTTTTATTAAACTGTTGAAATCATACTGACAGAAGTTCAAATTAAAAAATAAATTAACTATGACTGCAAATTAAATCGAAACAAATATGTAACATTCACCACGTGATTGGATGAAATAAATATTAAATGTTATGTTTTCTAAAAAAGAAATACTAGACAAAGGTTTCTATGATCGTTTGCAACATCTATATCATTAATTTAGTAAATCAGTGTTACGTGACTTTCGAAGTTTAAGTATATCTGGCAGAGAAATTATAAAGAGAGCAAGGCACATAAGTATTTAATTGAAAATCTTAGACCCCATTACTCTTGGCGAACCAGCTGGTCGCCAAAGGCGTCTAGTATAAGATATAATAATATTAGAAAATATAATTATATAATTAATATATATTAATTGTTATTTAATATATAATAATTAACATAATATACAAATCTACAGCAAACTATTTAATGAGTGAGTGAGATTTTCGAATGTTACAATTCGTTTTATATTGTTTTAGCTTCGCATAATTTAGTTTAGTTATATTAACGTTCCGTTTTAAAGCGAAGCTCCTTTGGAACTAACGTAATTGTGAACCTTGGTCGGAAGACAAGAATGATACCTGAGCTTATTAATTTTGAGAAAATGTGATTGTTTCTATTTATCTTTTATTTCTTCATATTACTCAACAACCGCATTTATACAAAGATATTTATTAATAATGGCAAAGATATTTAAGCGTTATGCACACAGGCTTGATTGAAGACAATTCTTTATTAATTTGTAATTTGTTGAAAAAGCGCTCAGCATTTATTATAGTTAGTGGCAAAGTGAAAAAAAATCTGACACAGTTAATACATTTAGAAATAAATCATTATAATTATTGATATTGCAATACGTTATTTCTTTCTTTCATTCGAAATTAAATTCCGTAGCAAACCAATTATTGGGATTAGGATTTCATCTACATTGTTATTATAAACCATTAATGTTTTGGGGACATTTTTCTAATTCCTGTTTTTCTAAAGTGTTTAGATCAGTGATTAACTTAAATACTTTAAAATTTGTCTTTTATCTGTACCGTAATAATATCATTTACAAAATTAAAAAAAACAACATCTATATTCCTGAACCGGATTTTTAATAATTTCATTTTCTGCTGTTTCAAAACTTAATTTTTCGTTTTTTTAAATTTATTTTTCAGAAGAAGTCCTGGAAGATTCAAATTGCATAATATCATTTTGCATCGTCAAAATATGAGTTAAATTTTGCCCACTGAGCTGCTCACTAAACTTTCGCACCACACCTTTTTTAGCTTCGCAACATAATATAAATGATTGGACATGCATTTGACAATTTTACCCGTAAACCGTTTGGGCTCGAGATTAGATGTACAACAGATTTATTATAGATCAATTATTTTTTTCTTCGAACTTATCTATTAAATCAAGACATAAGTTTGCCGAGATGCTGAATTATCATGCTTGCATAAACGCGGACAGACAGACAGTCTAACCTGAGATGGACTTAATCCGAAATTATATATTTTATCCCTGTTGAATGTCTTTTTGGTTAAATAATCCTTTCACTGCCATTGAGGATAATATTTTTTGGAAACGTTATACTTTTTTCTCGAGAAACAAAATTTTTGTTGATATTTTTTGTTATATTTTTCACAATAATTAAAAACTGAAATTAATGATAAATATGTAAATATTCCTTTGTGAAGACAGTACTGTAACCTACTATAGTCGTGTTTTCAAGAATTGTTAGAATTATTGTTAATTGTCGTCTTTCCATATAAAAATTGTTTTGGTTCTTTGCTTTTGAAAATAATTTTTATTTTAGTTTAAATATTCTTGAATGTTTTGATATACCAATATCGCCAAAGGTCCTTTTAGTATTTTTTTGAAAATTTGTATGTTCTACATTGCGGGTTATTAAAATTGGATAGCAGTAATTATGTTAAAAAAATACAACTGTTTTAAACATTTGCTCTCAATCTGATACACCCCATTTTTTATATTACATTAAAAACAATATTTACGTTATTAATCTTCCAGAAAGGAACAGGTCGAACCAAGTTTCCAATTAGATATACTAGATTTTCTTAACATCAATATGAATAAAAAAAATTAAGAAAATATTAAAATAAAAAATAATGCACATGGAACTCAAAATTTATACCGTGTGAGCTAATAAACATTTTTAATTTATTATATTGTAATAACTTCTTTCATCCCGGATTTTCGTCGTAATTTTTACTAACCCTCTTTGATGATCAATTGATTCGTAAGATTAATGGTTACTAAAAACTTTAATTAAATATTTTGTATAATTTGATCTTAAAGATTAACTAGACAAAATATTTTAAGCATCAAATTTTGTTTACATATAGTTCATGCTGTTTCAGAAATCATGAACAGTCTTGTTTCCCTTATGTTGCGCATTCTCCCAATTTTCTATCTTTTTATACTCTCAATTATACCGCGTAAAAGAGTAGCAGAGTTTGAAAATAGAAGCAGTTTTAACTTTTTTTTCATTTCTTAATTTTGAAGTTAAATTTTAATTAAAGATATTACAAATTTTCAAAACTTTTATTAAAGGCATGTCTCATACTGCTAACTACTCAACATGGTAAAAAAGGGGGGAATTTTTCTACATCCATGATTAACATTGGAAAAAAAAGTCAATATGATATATTTGTAGTAACCAATATAAAAATGAAGTTCACTTCAAAATAAAGTATACTGTTAAAAAATATATTTAGAATACTTTTTAGAAATTAATTGAAAATCGGAAATAGACCATAGGGCAAAAAAAATCGCATTTTAAAAAGATGTATCCATTTATAGTTTTAAGCTGGTGTAAAAATAACTTTTGTGCTGTAATATTTTCGAGAATTAATACCGAAAATTCCTTAGACTAATCGAAGAGTTCGACTAGAATTCTTCCGATTAAAATTCTAAATAAGATTTCGTTAAGAAACCACTTACAAATACATATTTCTAATCTTCAAAGTTGATATGTGCGAGACAGGACAATATAGATTAATAACAGCATCAACAATACAGCACAAACATCACATACATTGTTATTAGTGACGATTGGAGCTAAAAATTATTTAAAAATATTTATATTTTAGGTTGATAGGCTCTCACAACTGAACTTCGTGATAAGAAAAGATTTTGTTAGAGAACTATCATTGATACAGGGCACCTAAAAACAGGGTGGTACAAGAAGGGGGTAAAGTGCTTTAGGTGTACCTTCACCTCCCTTTTGAAGCTTTTAGAGTAGAAAAATAATAAATGTTACTTGAAATGTAAATCACAAAGTGTCCAGGTCTTTTGTTGTCCTGATTTAGTGTCCTGTTAAAATAAGATGGATTAGTATTTACGAGGGCTACTAATTGAAATTCCGACGATACATTAAAAGATTTGAAACCCTTTATATTT
>JAPMOQ010036726.1:182131-221000 GCA_026543055.1 Argiope trifasciata | reverse complement strand
AGGCCGACGTCCTGTTATAGGGATAGCACGTCTTTACCGTGATCTGGGCTTCCCAGGTTCGAGACCTGTTTCTGTCATGGTCGTTCTTCAGCTTGTGTTCTATCCGCGAGGCGTGTGAAAGCCCCCTCCCCCCCTGCAAAAAAGATGTTGTGTAAGCGAGTTGTGAGTGTCATCTTCATATGAACAATAAGTCAGGCTGCTGACCTCAGGTACATGGGGGTCTTTACGCCCTAAAGTTACTGAATTTCAATTCCGTTGTAACGAGGATATGACATCATTATTATCAATAAGTAGTGAAAGAGGAAAGGCTAGCATATAAATGTCACTGCAACCAATGTTGAAAAAAAAGATTATCTCAATACCAAAATATTAATGGGCTTATGATGAGGGGGAACAAAACGAGTATATGCCCACATTGCCTTTACCCTTGATGCAATACTTAAATGTTGTACATGCGTAAGTCATTCGAAAATTATCACCTTTTGTGAAAGCTGTATAAGTGATTGTGAATCCCGGATATTTTGAAAGGCTCTGGTTGTTAAGTCCGTCCTTATCCGTGTAGTAAATGATGTCCATGATGTTGGGAGGTCGATTAAGTAAAGAATCATAATGCAGATCCTCCTCCAGTCTAAAGGTGTTTTTGCATAAAGGACGCCTCTGAATCTGAAAAGAAAAGAAATTTTTATTTAAAAATCTCTTTTTTATGTGAATTTATTCAAATGTAAATTTTTATCATTAATTATATATCCTCATTCTAGTTAGCTTTTAGTGGTATATTTAAGCTTCAACATTTCAAATAATATTTTGTCTTACGATTATCGTATGGTGTTGTATGATATGATAGCCTTGTATTTCTAAACGATGTTTTGCCCAATCATATTATTTTTGAAAGATTCTTTTGATTGAGAAATAAGATTTTATCCAGCGGCAGGAAGTGAAGTTCCAAAATCACAAAATATATTGTGCTAGATAAACGGGGGAGAGTTTGTATAAAATATATTTGGAGGAGAGTTTGTATAAATGAAAGATGACGTATATTCAAATTACGAATAACACAAATAAAAATGGAACTAGAATAAATAACGAATAAGAATGGCGTTAAATGAATAAAAATACTATTTTAGCCACAAAACATAAATCCATTCTCGCTTTAAATACGTGATTTAAATTTCCTGAAGATTATCTATCTTCTTGATTGGGCATTGTGAGAATAATTTATGCCAAGAATATTTTTAAGGAACTGAATAATCCAATACCAGCAACTTACAGAATTTAAACGAGGCTGTGCATTAGAGCTGGGAGAAAATAGATGTTCTTCTCATGGTATTGCAGAAAGATGTGTCAGGAATGTATCCACTGTGCGTGAGTTTTTGCATAGAGGTCATGGGAAAGTATTAAGTTTGGGTTAAACCGAGAGAAAAGTGTCTTATAATTGCCGCATGACTTCAGGGCATCCTATTGTACCTGCAGCAGAAAGTCAATCTTTTAATGATTTTAAGTGGTATAGTGAATGATAATGAATTGGTTATTTGAAGGATAGTTAGATGCCATGTAACGGACTTCATATTATGGTCATTTATAATTTTAAGTGATATCAAACTACAGTTTATTTAAAGGTAGAATGCAAATCTGACCTCACATGAGAATCGTTTCTGCATTGGTCTCAGTCATGATCGTATGTTGATTAAAAAGAAACATAAACACACTGAAGTGTTCAGGATGGCCTGGAGAGTAATTTCTTATAATTGTAAAGCATATCCCTTGCCTTTAAGAATAAATTTATACATTATGCGATGACTGAAATGATTGTGCTGCCATTTTATCCATTTTATCGCTATTTAAGGGTATGGGCTTACAGCAGGATAACCCTCGTCTCCGTAGAGCTACTGTCACGCAAAGGGTCTTTTTTCTAAATGACAACTCATCGCCTTGACTTGAGAGGTCATTAGATCTTCCTGCCATTTATTAAACGTGGGACATTGAGTTAATTGACACCGAATCCAGCATTATCCACAATTAACTCGGACAATCATTGTAGGCAGCACTGTATTTAACGTAGCGAATTCAAATTCTTCCTTTAGAGCATTCAATTCAGTATTTTTTTATAGCTAAACTTGTAATTTTTTAAAAAATGCTTTCTCCCAATAGTAATTCCAAAGCAGAAATTTTATTTCCATTTTATTTCGTAGCCTCTTCCATGATTGTTGGATTTCGCCTCCTGAAGGGTGCACGAAAAGGTAGAGGATTGGCTCCTCCTATCGATGAAGGGACGTAGCTCCTTAGGAAAGGATTGTACCGTGGCCGGTGATGGCCCTCAGAACTCGCACAGTTCCCTCCAATGGTGTTGTTACGGCGGTCTGGTCATTCAGTATTATTTATCCGTAGGCTTTCGGGCGAGTCAGAAAGTCAGTGGTGTGACTTATTTCGTAGTTTATATTTTCAATTTGTATCCACGATAATTGCATTAGATTTATTATTTAAATTAGTGTTTTTTAGTTAAATCAAATAACAAGGTAAAACTTTTAAAAATGCAATTCACACTAATTAAAGTCTTTCCATAAATACATCAGTTAATATGCATATGTAATATATAAGTTATAATAATAACATGTAATACGTAAGGTATGTAATTTGTAATAATATAATATGTAAGGTCAATAATTTAGGCAAATAGTCTGTTCAACAAAGGCAACTAGTTTAAGAGATATTTTGAGTTCTTAAAATTTATGTTTAAGGATCGTTTTTCTTATGCTATTAATTATGATACAGTATTATTTTCTAGACCCCATGCTTTTGTTATTTTTTAAGCCAATAGATAAAAAAAATTCTGTTTTCTTATGAATTATTAAATTGTTAAAAAATGCGACTATATCATTTTTTATTATATTATGTATTTGAATTATTATCTTTTATAATAATAAAAGGAAATATCTGTGTATGTCAGTGTATGTGTATTGGCTCTCTAGTACAAACTGCTATATTTAGAGTTATTAAATTTGGACGGGCATACTTAAAATGGTTTAAATTTGCACCTTTAAACAGGCTTTTAAAAAATTCTAATTAATTTAAAATTGAGATTAAGCTTTGTAATTTTCTTCTCATAACCACTTGAAATATTTTAGCCAAAAATTATTCCTAAATTACTTTAAAATTAGAAAAATTATCTTTACAATGACACCAACTTTTATACCATAAAAGTTTTGAAATTTAAAAAATATTTTAAGATCATTTTACAATTCTCTATTTCACTGAGGTCAAAAATACTCAAACTGGTTTCATTATTGCCATAAATCTTCATTTTAATTCTCTCTTTTGTAATGGGGAATAATATAAGGAAAGGAGATTTGTCCTTATAATGAGAAATTTTTAAAATAAATTTATGCTTTTTAATTAACTTTTTAAAATTTTGTTATACTTACAATTAAGATTTAACCGCACAACAGAACTAAGAGGAAACAATTTTTAAAGGGCGTCCATCATTATATAGATTTAGCAAGAATGTATGATTATTTATCTATATTAGTTGAAGTTTAAACACGTCCATTTCAAATCAAAGTTCACATTTTAGGCAAAACAATAGAAAGTTAAAGGCATGCATAACACAATGGATAGAATGCTGTATGTCCCTAGAAAAAAGGAACGGCTTATACTTATCTGTCAAAATCTGAAATTGGAAAATATTTTGTTAAGAAAGAATAAATATTTTCGTTAAGAACAAGCTGCATAAAATATAGAATTGAAAATTTTAGCAACTATTAATCATCGCAAATCAATTGGTTTCAAAAATTAAAAGCTAACTTCAAATAAAAAAAATATTCGAGAATCTTATAATTAATATTATTAGAAAATTCACTTCCAGACAACGTTATTATTGAAACAAAATTTTGCTAATCATAATTAATTGATAAGGAATAGATTAATTTTTTTATAAAAACTTCATGAAAGTAGAAATGTGTAAAAGAATTTATTGAGAATGGAAAATAAATTAATATAGTGAATATTAAGTTGTATGAAAGTTGTAAAAAAAGGCACTTACCTCTATGTAGTCCTTACAGCTGCCATCTGTCTTTATCCTAAAGCCGATCTCCCTGACGCTGACCAAGAGAGAGTACCCAACAGGTGCCTGAAGACGCACCCTGCAGAGCATCTGCAGATAATAGGAAGTGTGTGACGTCGCCGTCAGAATAGCTGCTGAATTCTCGCCCCATGCAGACAAATTTAGCGTTACAGATCCATTCAGACACTCCCTCTCGAGATAATCTGTTAAAAAATAAGGTAGATACTCAAAAATGGATTTTTTTAAACTTTACTTCTTTTTATTGTGAATATAATCTCTTTAACCACGTATAAAGTTGTTTCTCAAATAAGTTATATTTTAGAGACAAACAACTATAGCAACAACAACAGCTATATTTTAGAGCAACTCTAACGACATTTAAATTGTTATGGATATGGGGTTCTTTCGATTTGTTAGTCGATGAAAAAACACTATCAACAGGCTTCAGTATCAAACGACAATTTTAACTATCACGAAGACAAATATACGCTGACAACAAATGCATAGGCGAAAGATACAGAAACAACACATAGCAGCACACTACAACAAACAGTAGTCCATTAGTTTGTAAACAACAAATACATCACATAAAGCGGCCGGGTAGAATTCAGCAGGAATCTTGTATTTACTTTTTACGTACTCACTAAACTGTAACCCTCCACGGTCTCCTTGTTTTAGCTGAACTCAACTGCCATTTCACTACTACACGACTGAATGCTACTTCTACAATAAACACCAAGGCTCAGTATAAAGTTCAATTCAGCAAACACTTGAGCTCCTTAAATCTCTTGCTCTTCGCTGGACTGATATAGCTATTCACCGTAAACTCGCTATAACCTTTCAGTGACTCTTTGAACGATTTCTCCAGCTTAGACTGCCCGCCTTTTATAGTTCGCGGGGTTGAACAGAGAAGATTCTGATATAACCAGGCATATATCGGTTTCTATAGACGCAATCACCAAAATTCTGGAACATTCTAATATTTTCGATTTTGTCACCAAATCTTGCAAACGGATAAATCAATCCTTCGCTATTGGAGACAGTGCATACAATCTGATTCGTATAAAATATTTACACATAAATATAATAAAAAAACAAATGCTTACAAATTTGTAACAATATAGTTTGTAACAATAGTTTTTTTTATTCCGTTAAAAATGGAATAAAAAAAGAAGGGTACTTTATGTTAGTTTACTGGATAAGATTTATGTTCATTTTGATTGACCTCGCATTTGTTATTCTTGCTTGCTGCTTACTATAGTCATTATACCAGAGTGGTACAATGGGACGTCAACCTACTATTAACGCCCTAGAGTAGTTTAAAGGAAAGCAGATTTCGTTTTGCGGAATTACTGGGGAAGCCTCAATATCCATCGCTAAGTTATCTACAGCAGACGTGGTGATCTACGAATTCGATTCTTAATTATTATTCTCCAGCATTCAAACTAGCCTATTCAGGCCCATATATTAGTCAGTAACCGTATATTTTATCTATAACTGTGATATGTATTTTTGCATTTATAAAAGCCAATATTGGCAGTAACTTCCAGTACAAATTTGCCCTTGTGTCAACAAGAAATAAAAGTCTGGTTTTGTAAGATGCTTTGTTTCTAAAGTGTGTTCGAGGTTCGCCTTATCCACAATTTCATCAATCACTCAGTCAAGTGGTATAGCATCTGTACTTTTCCATAAATAAAATGGGAAATAATCATAGACACATTTATAATGGAGTACAAAAAGGAAAAAAAAAATGTTTATCGTTTGTTATATAAAAGTATTTCCGCTAATGAAATAAAACCTGTTTGTTTCGGAAATAAATGACATGATTTATAAGACTCAATTTCAAGAAAAGTTGGATTTCCCAATGCATACCTTTTTGATTTTGCATTAATTGAAAAGTATTGCATTGAAAATTTGATTTTGCATGGTACATCTTATAAAATTGTTCTACATTAAATAAACACATACAAAAATTTTTCGTTAAAGATGATCATTGACACAATTCAATGAGATGATTCTGTAAGACGCAACCAACTTTTGGATTCTTTTTTTGTTGTTGTTGCATAACCTTTCTCCAAATTTTTCAGCATTCAAAAGACATGAAATTTTTTTAGTGACTATTATTATAATTCAGTTCCATGATTCCATCAGGTGCAATGAACTTATGGATTTTGCTTTACCGCCTATCTTTTTTCTAAATTTCATCTATCTGCGGAAAGTATAAAATCTTTTTTCTCTGCGGCGATCGAAATGACTCAGATAATTTCTTCAGATGTATTCAACTTTTGCATTCTGTTTTACTGCATATTTTCTTTCTAAGTTTTGTCTTATTCGGAAAATATGAAATCTATTTCTGTTGCGATTTCCATAATTCAGTCAGTTGATTCCGTTCAAAGAAAGAAAATATGATGAATCTCCCAAAACATTTGCAGCAAACGTCTCTCCGCTAAATTCAGAAATAAGTTAAATGGCAGTTGGTGCCGGACTTTGCGTCTAATTTTTTCTCTATATATCAGGAACCAACATCTGACTAATTAAAAAATTTAGAAAACAATAGTAATAAACTTCTGAAAATTATTGGCATTAAATTTTGAAAAGAAAGAAATTTAGTTTAATTTTATATATTTGATTTTATTATTTGTTTAATTTTGCTTACAAAAACTGTATTTAAAATAATCAAGATCGTTTCAATCCATAGAGATGTAGTTGCTACCAAATGCATAATTTTTCCTAATCTGTATTTGTGAAACTACCGAAAAAATGTAACTCGGAAAAAGAATAAATACAAACATTCAATAATCACTTGCTCTGAATTTCAATTAGAAAAGAATTGAGGTAAAAAAATTACATATTAAAACTAGATTTATTTTAACTACTAACAATACCTCTTGCAATGTTATGTAATCTAAACTATTTTTAACATAACATCAATTGTTACATTACCCTTTGCCCTATTTTAAAAGGAATTACAAACATATGGATATTTATTGTGGAACGAATCATTTTCAAAAACAATGTGAAACTCAAAATTATTATTGATTTGAAATGTAAAACTAACGATTTTCAGAAGTTCTAAATTTTTGAAGCATATTTACAGTTTCTGAATTATGCTTTGTCTATAGACCTGATAAAAATTTGAACATAGCAAATATTTTTCGGAGAATTTATTACAAACGCTAGGCTGAATTTAAACAGAAAATAGTTATTTTATTTTAACAGTATACAAATTTTCATTTGTGCTCTAAGTATTTTTAATCTTGGTGGAGTTTAGAAAACTTTTTTCAAAAAAATATTAGGTTCAAAAGAAAAGTGAATGTAACTATGTTCATAGTGCATTATTTATATTAAAAAACAGGCTGAACTTCTATTTAAAATAATTTTTTTAATTTTAAAAGAGGAATCTAAAATTATTTAAATTTTTATATTTGCTATTTTATTTGAAAAATAAAATTCTACTTATTTTGTTTTTATTAAATTATTGGATTTTTCCTTTTCGGTATTCAAAAATGTTTTCATTTTGTAGACAGAATATTAAATTAAATCATAGAGATTAAATGTATCATCGACAAAGTAGGAAGAGGATAATTTATGTTACACAAATTTTTATTTATATATTTTCATTCTTCATGCAGTTAAAATGCTTTTTAAATTTTATCTTTTTTACAAGATGCTTGGTTTTAATTTTATTCATTTATTGTCAAAAGCAAATATAAATTAAAAAAAAAAATTATCAAATATTTTCCTTTTATTCAAAAATTATAAATTTTGTTCAAGTTTTAAAAACAAGCAATGCAAATCGTGAAAATAATCCTGCATATCATATCATGTCATATCATAAGTAAAAAGAAGGGAGATCTATAGGATTTTTTACCTTTTTACAATTTTTTAAAGATAGACTGTGAATATATACTATATATGAACGTATGTGTATTATATTATACTGTTTGAAAAAATAATCTATAATTTTTTTATAGTCCACATTTATTTCATTTCTTGACATTCAATCAATGCGTCGTTTAAATTTTTCCTTCTACCTTTGCCATTGATGTGTGCTGCTTTGACAATTGAAACTTTTTGATGAAAGTTGTTGTATATCTGTTTTAAATTAAAATAACTTTTAATTCTTAAGGAATAATGTTTCATTTCCTCATCTATAGAAAAAAAAGTTTATAAGAAACTTATATAAAAATAAAAATTGTAAAAAACTAAGTTGTGTATTTTTTTAAAGAATGTAGCATGATTAAAAGGAGAAATATGAATTAATAATGCAAGCAGTTTCATACTGGTCTATAAAATAATGCAGAAAAATAAATCCAAATTTTATAAAACCAAAGTAAAAGAGAAACTATTCGTATCCGTATTATAAATTAAATTATTTATTCTTTGGAAAACAAAAATGATAAATGGATGCAATTTTACAAGTATAACAAAATACAGTCTTGTTTATTAATATAAGATACTTATATTGTTTTTTAATCAAGGAAAAATTATTAGATATTATTTTAGTTTGTTATATACATATTAGTTTTGATTTTGTTAAAATTTATTTTTTGCCTAAAACCACAACAAATATCGTCAATCAAACCTAATATGTATGTTTTAATAAAAGAAAAAGTATATATTAAGTTTTTTAAAAGCAATGATAAATTATTGGATAAATTGTTGCAAAAAATATTAAAATGCATAATCTAAATAATAAATGTGAAATTGAAAAGCATAGCTAAATAAAAAAAACTAACTTTAATAAATAGTATTGAGAAAAAAGAAATCCAATTATGTGACAAAAATTATTATTCAAGATTATAAATATGAACTATTTCTTCTTTTTTTTTAATGAATGATTGAAGAAGTGGATATAAAATTACTGTAATTCCAGACATTCTAATAGAATTTTTTAAAAGAAAAATACTACACTCTGTTTTGAACAATGAAATATTAATAAAGAGAATATTTACTTGTATAATCAATGCATTAAATATAAATGCAGTTTGAAATTCAAAAGGTAATCAAAATGGTTCTATGAACAAAGAGAACAAATTTCAATTATAGTCTACAATATGAAAATTACAAATTTCTTTCAGTATTTTAAATCAGAATTTTTTTCTGATAAAATGAAAATAGGCAAAAATCTATGCAATAGTAAATATGAAAAATATGAAAACATAATATATTTTATTAATGAACTTTTAATATTAAGAATTGCTGATAGATATTATTAAGAATACTTTCTATTTTTTAAGAATTACCATAACTTACGTGTGGTGTAGGGAGTAACATGAGGGGCGAAGAGTACAACGAAGAGCAAGAGAACGTGGTAGTGGGTGTCCATAAGTGAAGTGATCGCTGACTTGCCCTCTGTCATCATTCGATAAGATACTGATACAAAGCTTTTTCACAAAATGGAACTTCGGAGCCTAATCTTTTTTATCAGAGGGTGAATCGATTATTTACTATGTTGTGATTTTTTTTTCTTTGTCGTGTGTGCTGAGCAAATATTTTCAAATAAATCATTACTGTGGATTTTTTTATGTCTTTTTCTATTCAAATGTTTTGAAAATCGAAGTTGAAATTAAAGTTAGTTTTTTAGCCAGTCTTCAATGATCCGTTAAATAATCTACCCCAAACATATTTAAAAAAGTATCGATTTTAATAAATTACTTTTATTACTAAAAACTATTTAAAATGATTAACACGTTATTTCTTTGTCGCAGA
Source organism: Argiope trifasciata (assembly GCA_026543055.1). NCBI lineage: Eukaryota > Metazoa > Arthropoda > Arachnida > Araneae > Araneidae > Argiope > Argiope trifasciata. The sequence continues at coordinate 211,231 of JAPMOQ010036726.1, read as the reverse complement.
CAGTAACACAGAATGACAAAATCTGTGAACTGTATGACATGCCCAGCTAAATATTATTGAACGTGATTTAGTTATATTTACGAGTTTAAACAAAGTCTAATTTTGAAGAACGTTAAACGTTAATTAAAATATAATTTATGAATGTTAACGAAGTTTAACCATAAATTTAATTCTTTACTAGCCGTCTTTAGTGAACAGTTGTTAGGTCATAAATAATGATTGAACTCACTTTCAAATATACCTGTTATGTATAACAATTTTGTATTTCCCTCAATAAGATATTAATTGTGATAATCATTAAATTTTTTTTCTTTACATTTGTCCACTTCTCTAATGGAGTGCAGTTATAACTGCTTTTGTTCTACAAATTCAAAATTTGGATTGTACACAGCCCATTCTGAAAGATTAGATTTTACAAAGGAAAAATGACCTTAATTCACACAACAGCTATTAAAATATAGCTTTTTCAGAATAACTTTTGAATTTTTGAAATATAACTTTTTTGAAATAGCTTTGTGAATTATTGAAATATAACTTTTTTGGAATAACTACGAGAATTATTGAATTATAACTTTTTTGGAATGACTTTGTGAATTATTGAAATATAACTTTTTTGGAATAACTTTGTGAATTATTGAATTATAACTTTTTTGGAATGACTTTGTGAATTATTGAAATATAACTTTTTTGGAATGACTTTGTGAATTATTGAAATATAACTTTTCTGGAATTACTTTGTGAATTATTGAAGTATAACTTTTTCAGTGGTCTTGTGCTTCTTTTTTAATTGATATTTTACTAGTTATTTCTTTGATTAATCAATAATTATTAATTAATTTAAGCATCATAATAAACACGTAAGGATTCCCATTTGCAAAAATAAATAAATCGATACAATTTTATATATATCATTTTATATATATTTTATATATATCAGTTTTTTATATATCAACATTTGGTATCAAAAAAACTATTTTACAGAATTGCGCTTGTATCTAAATCTTGGGAAAATAATCATAATCATTTGTTTGATGAAATGTTTAAAATTCTGGTATAGAATGAGTCTTCGAGAAGCTATTCCGAAGTTTAATCTGTCCCTAATTGGATTAGGCAGTGGTTGGAAGCCCTGCATTTTCCAACCCGACATCGAAGGAGGAAGTTGTCGACCCCACAGTAAGTTTCTAACATTTTCAATTTTTTCCCCACTTCCAAGCCGAACAATATACTTTGGAACTTAGATCAATTCAACAGAATAATAATTGTTATTTTTTTATTTGATTAAATAACCTTTTAAATGGTACCCTTTTATTCCCCGTATATCTTTTAATAAATATATCCAGATAATGTGTTCAATTTTCAAATTAATTTCTTTAATAATGTAATATTGAAAGCGATAGTTCCATTTGTAAAATCTTGTGTCAACCCTTTGAAGGCTAATTCTGGTTTTTGTTTTGTTTTTGTTTCATAGAATTTAAAAAGAAAAAGAAAACAATTATGGAAATAAATTATTGTAATTGAAGTTTTATTTTTTGTTATGTTTAAAGAACCATATTGACATTTCCTTGACAACGGCTTTCAAAAGAATGATTTATCTTTAATTTTGAAATTCCATTTCTTACGGCTTAATATCGCAAGCTCATACTAACATTTCTCTAAACCAACCATTTGTTAAAGGGTTATCAGTATCTCTTCCCTCATAAAATTATGGACTTTTGAAAAAATCGCAAATGTTTACTGACAATGGTTACGAAATATAAATCTTTGGTGTGAATCCAACATAGTTGAATATATCTTTATCTATCTGGACTTATTTTACAAACCGATTAAAGATAAACAACTGAACTACAATTGTAGTTACAAGATCGCATACCGAATTCTGTTGATTTAAGTCATTGCTTTTATATGCAGAACGGCTGGCAGATAGTTCCTTTTTGATAGATTTCATTCAAAATTTGATAAGAATACACATTTTAGATGCTATAACTGTGTACCAAATCGTATTTATTCAATTCTTTACGTTTTGTAGAAATCAAGTTCACTTTTACTAGAATAATCAGACAGACAGATTTTCTCGGAATAGATTTCGTTCAAAATAAATCTATAAATATGATCAAAAGTCCACACCAAAATTTCCTCCACTTAGCTCACATTGGTTTTGAGTTATCGTGAGCACAGATAAACGTGTTCACCAAAATGTGTTTCTCGAACTGAGGTAAGTCTGAAGCGAAGAGATTCTTCAATATTTGCTTTATAATTTGTATACGAGAAAATAAAATTTTGTTTCCTATATTGAAAGTCTGAAAAAAAGAAGTGTCATTGGTTATTCTGCTGAATGGGAAAATTTAGTAGATTGATGTACATTCTCTTGTGAGTCAGTAATTAAATACTTTGCTAGAGCTTTAAAAGTTCCTCAATTAAAAGTATAATCTTCATCAACATCGGGGTAAAAATTCTTAATTTGAATATTTACCGAGGCTTGTTATTCTATGTTTCATAGCTGTTAATCGAGTACAGCTAAAATTAGAAAAGAATCTTCCCATTTTCTAGTACACTGATAATATTATATTTTGTGTTTAATTTCATAAAGGAATAAACAAAATTTTGCATTCATCTGAATGTCCAAATCTCGTTTGAAGTTAGATATACAACTAAGCACCAAAACCATTCGCAGAATTTCATTTATGTGCTATTTACTCATTTGTATTATATTAACACTTACATGCGTTAGCAATCTATTGTTGTTGGATGTAGTACAAAATTAGATGCAAATTTACCCTTTTGTTTTATTTTTAAATTAATAATTTACAGTTTAATTTTTCATTTTTAAATTGCAGTTTTCGCATATAAATAAATAGCTAGATTGATAGACAATTTGCCTTTTGACGGATAAAGTTTAAAAATTTAACATATGTCTCTTATTCTACTGGAATTATATTCCAAATTAGTCCATTTCAGTAGCTATGTTATTTCGTAGACCGACATAATTCCAAAAATAAAAATTTCGGAATCTTAAAGGGCTAAAATATGTAAATACATAAAAAATTCTCATTTTTGAATTTTTTTTTGCCCATACAGTAATCTGTTTTTTGTGTATTTTGAGTAAGAGATATCAAAACTGTACACTTAAAAGAAATCGAAAGAACAGAATCGTTAGAACAGAAAGAAATTTCTGTTCTAACAGTTTTGCTGTTTTTCAAGTAATAGATTTAAATACGTATGTAATTCTAGAAATAAGGAAACAAAAATTCACAGAAGCACAAATTCACAATGGGAATGGAATTATATATTATATGTAGAATAAACAATCTCAACATTTAAACGCAACCGATAGACAAAGGCATTTGCGACTTGTACTCCAACATTTCTGTTAGAAGATAGCTGTAAAATTCATGAAGTGAACTGTGAAACATGTTAAGACAGTTTGCTTCAACCAAATGGAACTGCTATCTAGAGATACCCTGTTATTTTATGAAAACATCGAACCATAAATGATTTATATTACACATAATTTGATACAACGTTTCCAATAGAAATTATTAGTTTCTGCAACCCGAATCTGAAAACCAGTGATTTTTTTCCCATCGGGCACTTGAAGAAGCCCAGGAAGGTATATATTTCATAATCGATACCGTGATTCCCAAAGACATGTCCTGGATCCTGATTTGTTCAATGCCGATTTCTATAGATTTCTCTTTGATTTCATGAACAGGTTTTTTCCCCATAAAACATATTAATTTGGTACACCAAATTAAAAGTTCATTTTCGTGTTTGAACTTTATACAACTCAACACTCCTCAACCGAATGAAGAGAAATTTTATGCACTTTCCTGTCATCTTGTAGAATTAAATATACTCTATTAAAAAAACCGGTGAAAAGGAAATGGGAATAAAAAATTTTTACGTTTTTTCACCATGATTTCAGAACGAATCATCGTACAAAATATATTTCTATTCCATCTTAAAATTTAAAAAAGTAGCATCCATAAATTTTGATAAACGTCAATTCTTTTTTCTTTCATCTATTTAATTTTAATAAATTTTTCGAAGTCAATTAAATATAACTTGTAACAACTCCTATCCTTGCTGAAATTTAGAGCCCATTGTAGTATTTAGTAGTATTTATCAATTTTGTTCTCTGCAATTTTTGAGTTTTCTTTGGAAATTTTCCCTTTTTGTTTTTAAAGCGTAAAATATGCACCATTTAATATATGCAAGCAATTTAAAATTTAAAAAAATATAACAATTAACCTTTTATTTATTTGTTCAAATGAATATATTTTCATCCGGATTGATATATCAGGTAATAGTATGATAAAGTGCTTAAAATCTGAATTTTTATTTTAGCAACATATCATTAAAAAAAACTTAACCACGATGGTGGGTAGCATGATTTTAATTAGTAATAGGTTGACAGTTTTTTTTGTGTCTGTACGACAAATAGACAGAATATGGTTAAAGTTTTGAAAGTTTTATTTTTACTAAGTACTAAGTATTGTTTTCGCTTAATGTTTCCATTTAGCCTCGTTTATTATGCAGAAAACATACGCAATTTTTCCATTTTAAAGCTTTACAATATTTCTTCGTAAAATAATATATATTTTCAATCATAATAATAATTTTTAAAAAAAGTAATTCCTGTAAATCGACATAAAGAAATTATAATTTTGGAACGCAACATTTTTGTTACTTATCATGTTATGACGATTGAGATAAATTATTGAAATCATAACCAAAGTGATAACATAATAATATAAACCGGATCACTGGCAGATAATGGTAGAGCAACAAAAATAGATCGAATGTCATTAGATAAATTGGTTTGAAACAGTTAGGGACAATTTAAATGCTTGAATCACGTGAATGAATCACTTCATAAAATTCAACTACTTTCAATATCATTAATGCGTGCAAATAGTTTTCATCATACTTGTAATAAAGATGAAAGTTTTGTATATGTGTGTGTTGGCGCCAGTGGTGTAATTAGAATGTTCAGGTAGAATAAAGGCCCTGGACACTTTTATCAAGATGCTCAATATAGTGGGATTTGTTACTTTAATACAACGAAATGTTCTTTTAGCCCTTATTCCACCAAGTTAAAATAAAACTTCATGAAAAGGAGATGAAGAATTTTTAACCGTTTTAATATTTCTATTTATGAAGTAACAAGATAAATAGTGAAAATTAAAGTTCCATACACTAACATCATTTCTGATATAGGCAAGCGAGTCATGAATGTTTGAAAATACTTTTTTGATTAATAGAAACAAAGACAATATATCTCCATAATGAAAGCAAATCTTATGAGTAGTATTTGATAAACCATTCTCAGTAGTAATAACAGCTCATTCAATATAATTAGAGCTCAAGATTTTGACAAATGTCCATGTTTAAGACTTCCCCCCGAATTCGAAAAACACATTTTTGCTCAGTGTCCGTCTGTCTGTGGCAAAGATATCTTAATATATTTGAGCCAAAAGAATGAAATTTGGTATATGGTCTTAATCAAATTTCTGTTAAATCTGGTGCAAAATCCATTCAGAGGAAGTCTATTTTCCGACAGCCCAAATTAAAGTTATTAGGATAAATACAAAACGATAGTTAGACAGATAAAATTTGGTACAAAATATCTATCTTTAAAATCTACAAAATTTTGAGGCAGATCCAGTAACGCGTTAATCGTCTGTTGATCTATACTTTCAGAAACAGTAAATGCAACAACTCAAAAATGCAGTTAAATATATGGAATTTGGTATGTTATTTTCAGTATACAAGCGTAGCTTTGTGTAAAATTTTTGTTTCAATCCGTATGGAAAAATTTGTCCAGAACACAAATTCGGTTTCAGGATACTATTAATCTCATACCAGAGAATATTCAACAAAAAATTTGCCAACTGATTCAGTAAAAATGCCGAATTCAAGTCAAAAAGTGTTTCATGCTTGTTTGCCAAAGCCAAACAAGGCGTTTACTGGGATAACGGATCCTTATAGATTACGTGTGAAAGTTTTAGTAAGACCACTTCCACGGCTTGTAAATATTGTTAATATCTATTGATAAAAGAGACTTGGATTTTTTTTTCTTTTTCTTAATTCATTAAGAATCCGTTCTAGAGCTTTGTGTAACTTGTTCTAAATTTGTAGTTTTTGGTGGAGAAAATAAAATTATCTTTTTTATTATCTAAAAACAATAAAATGCACTTTGCATGTTCCTACAGATTTCGATTAAAAAAATGCAAGAACCTAGTTCTGCCAAGAAAAGCTTTTCATCTACGAAATGCGAACTTTCATTACGTGCGTGTGACGCATCGCTTCAATTTCCCTCCACATTCCCGCGAGTGTTCCGAGGTCGAACTCAGCAGGCATTAATCACCCTGCTTTCAATTAAGAATCATTCAGTGGAGGACGAGGGCCGGCACTTACAGCACTCTGTTAACAGAGCACCTGTCATCGCTTTTGACGACTCTCTTGTCACGTATTGAAACATATGAGTCGATTTCTGAGTTTATTTTTTTGAATAAAAAAAGCTCTTAAAAGCTGCTAAAATAATATTTAGAATAACCAATCTTTTTCGTTTATTTAACCAGATATCAAAGATATATGTTTATTTTCAGCTATCATAAGTCAATATTCCTGTTAGAACATTCTTAATCAATACAAGCTCTTTGATTTAAAAAAATTACTAACTTAACAATTTTTAAAAAATTAATTTTATTACTTTCTTGTGTACGTGGTATAGAGAAAGTATTGTAATCGTCGATATAATTGAATTCCAAGTTTTGACAATATAAATGAAATGTGGAATTTTAGAAGCTCCTGAGTTCGAAGAAATCCAAGTTTGGAAAATGTCCGTCTGTCTGTCTGCGACAAAAATAACTCAAAAACACTTTGAAACAGACAAATAGAATTTGATATGCTGTCTTCACATCAGATTTGTAGATTTCTATCAAATTTTGAGCAAAATACTCTCTGAGGAAGTGCATCCGTCTGGCTAATCAAATATAATTTAACATGTTAACTACGAAGAGAAGGGAACTAGATATATAAGATCGATGCACAGATTTAAAGTCTATAGTATAAATACCTGTCATATTTTAAGCCATATCCAACGAAAAATTCATTTCTGTCGGACTGTATTGTCAGGAATATGTAAACCCAATAACTTAAATATATCTAATTTGGCATGGAAGTTTGCAGTTCTGTGCCAAATTTTGTTTCAATTGGTTTTACAAAACGCGTTTAAAACACAAACTCGATTTTCGGATGACGCTCGATATTCGCATACCAGAAATTAATCGTTAAAAAACACTCAAAGAATTATATGACAGATTCAATAAAAATGTTATAATCATGACAACGTTTCATATTCAGTGTTTATTGTAAGCCAAAGCCATGCAAAATGCTCTCTGGTATTATCTTTATTCTGGAGTTTGTGATAATGTTTTAGTGAGGCATTTTAACTACTCTGTAGTTTATTAATAAAGAAATAGGTAATGAATCAGCAATTGCTATAACATATCGCATATAATAAACTCCTCTCTCAAGTTTGTAGTATGGCCTGTCATTGAAGCAAGACCTTTAAAAAAACTCAGATTGATTAAAATACCCTCTTCAGAATTGCATTAAATTTAGTCTTTTTTTTTAGAACAAATTACAATGTTTCATATTTTACTAACTTAGTATTTTTTTATAACATTCTTTGGAATTCAAAGTGATTTTTCCCTCATTGACAAATTCGAAAACAGTCAGATAAAGCGATTAATTTTTTTGGGAAAAATATGATTCAGTATCAAATGAATGTCAAACGCAAGGAAACTTAGTTTAGAGATAAAAGCAATAGACATAGCAACATTTTTAGAGATAAAAGATATACATTACCTAGTTTCCTTTCATATAATTTTGTGCAAACTAAATAACAAAAATGATTTGAAAATTCTATTAAATAGCCTTCATTAATACTTTTGTTAACCGGTAAAATGTATGATTCACAATATAAGAAGACACAAATAATCATTGACACATAATATGTCGCCCTCAAGCATCTTATGCGTTTCAAAAACACTTGTTTTTTGATAAAGTGTCCTTAAAGGCTTTTTTGCACCATTTCAAGCGTTCTTGTGGCAGAGATTCTATTTCGAAAGAAAGTTATAAAAAATTATGGCTATTGCTCACTTTATTCTGGGAAACCGTGAATACAGAAAATTTTCACTTGTTAAACAGAATTATTTTATAAACGATAATACAAAAAAAAGGAGTTTTACCAAGAATAAAATGAAATCAAAAGTTTTGAATAAAAATTTCAAACATTTTTTCTTATTTCCATGCTTTAAATGCCTTATTCATGTGTTTATCGTAGAAATAATTTTATTAATTTCTTTCAGGAAATTTATTTTCTGGATATAAAGAATATACTCTAGAATAGTAGCTCATTAGAATCACAAAAAAAATCGAAGCACATCAAAGATATTTCACAATCTTGAAACATTCCATTCCAAATAAATGGATTTTTTTTACAATATTAAGGACTGAATAAAAAAAAGAAAAAATGTCTTGTAATAATATTCACCAAAATTTTAGAGGAGCATTTCTCCATATTTTTGTGTAAAAATTAGAAATTTTAGTTATTAGTTTCTCAGTTTTTTAAGTTATGTAAAAAACTTAAGACGTATTCGAATCTCAATTCCAAGACATCATTGCCTGATAATCATTTAGATAAGATATATTTTATTTTTAAAATTTTGTCTTAATTACATGGTAGCGATAAGAAGCATGCAATAATTTAGTTAGCTTCGTCACAATGCCTATAAATCCAGTAACTAAAACATTGAAAACTATTGTTACAAAATATATTAGTGAAATAAAATGAGAAAAATTGTTGACATTTATCGTTTAAATTTTAAAGAGATGTTAAAATTTTTTGATGATAATACTCTCAAAAATTTTTAAATAAAAATATTGAAATTTTGATTAATTTTAATTAAAAGTTTCAGTGGAACCTTAAAACCTCTCTTTTAAAACATACAACTAAGAAGCGATGTAGCATTTTTGGTAGTTCAAAGTCAATGTGTGTTCTGTAGAGTGGTTTATATAATTAACTGATCGTGATGCTTTTTATGCAATTTTTATATTACATGCCAGACTATAAGGCATTTAAAAAAAAGAATTTTTTCCAAAATAACGAGGAATTACTTTACAAAATGTAAGATTTCTTCATTCTAGACTTATAGATTATTTAATTCTCAGCTATTATTTATTTAATGCCAATATTTAATATTGCAGGTTGCAGCATTTGATATTGCAGGTATAATTCTCATCGAATTATTTGATACAAAATGCTTTTGTAAACTATGTCTTCATTTAATTCTTCGGCTAAACGCTTATATGACGCATATTTATTGAAAAATTCATGATATAGCATTTTTTAAATTAGTAAACTAATGCTAAAAATATTGTAATTTGGTAATGTTTATGAGAAAGATGCAATTTGTACTTCATAGTGTATATTTTCCCCAATTTGTTTTCAATTGAAAATAATGTAACGAGTTTTATTCTACGGGGATCTTTTTTACTTGTTATTCCTAGATTTGCGTCGATTCGTTTTTGGAAAAAAAGTGAAATTTTTTGTCGTATACTTTATAAATTTTAAAGTGTTTTACAGTTTATAATACATTATAGAAAGTCATATTTCTTTGTTTAGATGAGAAAATAAATTATGAATTTTATATAGTTTTATTTCATTAGGATGCTCTAATATTATGTAGATCTACACACATATAACCACATGTCCATTGCTTTCACTTCGCTATCTTGAATACATACTGCTTGTGAACAATACAGTTCACAAGCAGTTCGGGACAGACAAACTTTTGCATGAAAATATGTCATTCAGAATTTGATAGAAATGTAAAAATTGTGAACTAAGTTCCCTCCATCTAACTTATATCTTTCAGTTGTCTTATTTACAGACAAAAAAGCTCATTTTATTACTCATTCTTTGATACAGTGGACATTTTAAAACATATATATACACCAAATCTCTAAAGTGAAAATATTTGTAATTAAAATATTTAATAAAAGAATGTCCTTGCTTCTTGATATGGTAATTCGTATTCAAATAAATCACACGAAGCCGCTCCGTTTCGAGGATTTTAATATCCTTTCAGAAATAAGCAAAAGGAAGAAAAAAATTAAGTGATGGCACTGCTCAGGGTTATGCGAAATATCATTTTCTGCAAACAAGTTTGGAAAATTGAAAGGAAAAATACTGTTTTCATCTCAAATACTGTTACAGATCAACGTGTGAAGATGGAAACAATGCAGAACTCAGATACAAAATCAATAAATAATATAATTAAATGAAAAGTGCATAACATGTCAAGATAAACTAAGAAAAAATGGGAATAATAATGAAGAAATGTAAAGTCCTTTATAATTTACCTGCGTTTTCAGAAAATTACTGTGGTTCACTGATGATGATTGTTTGTAGAAAAGGATTAATTCCTTTTACTGTCTATATTAATTTTATATCCTTATTACCGATTAATGCGTTAATAGTTTTATTTCACCCTTTGCTTTGCATATATATATATATATATATAATTAGTAGGAAACCAAATGATGCTCATGGCATCACTGATGAAAAATATAGGTATGAGTTTTATACTTTTGGCAAAATTGGTTACTGTTTGAAGGGAATGGTATTTAAAAGATGTGTTTTTCAGGAGCTAAGAGATAATTGGCCGTAATTACTTTTTTCCATGTTATTTTGGAGTATTTTCACAATCACATAACTATTGCATTTTTGTAGAATCGTTTCTTCATTAGAAATACATAAATTATATTTTTAAACAAAAATGCAATAGATCTTATTTTGGAATAATCATTTCTAACAAATTAAAACTTATTATTTATTATATCGGATTCGAGTTGTAATTAGTTAAAAGATCTTTTTTCATTTCAGTAATTCATAATCTATCAAGTGCTTCTGATAAATACAATCATTTTTCTTTTATTTTCAGTGAGCATTATACTTTTATAGAAGTTCTTATGCCTAATCTAGTCTTTTAAAAGGTCTTATCGTCAAATACTCATCAATTCGATAGATATCCGTAAAATAAGTGGAAAACTAATGAAATCTAGATAAGCCGTCGTGACATCTAGATAAGCCATCAATGGTCATTTGTCACTGCTGCCTGCGCCCGTTAACGGGACAAATATCAGAGACATTTTATTGCAGATTGTCTAATGGGAAAATGTAAGATATCATTCCTGTTTGAATAATTGAGTCCATTCTATCAATTTTATTCATCAATTAATTCATTTTAATAAAAGACAGAAAAATAGAGAGGAATATAATATAACGAACATAAATGTTTAAGTCTTTCAAGATCTAAATAATATGAAAATTTGAAATTCGAAAATATTTTTCTAAAGAAGCCATTGAGGTTAAGTTGCGAAAAAAAAATTGCATTTAAATGTTACTTAATCAATAATTCTAATGAGCCCACTTTTCATCAAAGGCTGCTAATCCCAACGGTACATGTATGTATACAAATGCACAGGAATGTTTTCCTAAATGATTATTAATCGCATTCATGTTAATTGTATTAAAATATATTAGAATAGAAAATTGAGAAATTTTGATTAAATGTATTCAGTCAAGATGTTCCCGTTCATTATTTTCACATGTTATTAACTCAGAACCTAGCAGCATTTGCGGCAACGCTTCACTGATATAAAAATCCAAAAACGAAAGATCTTCTAAGGAAAATAATAAGTGACTGTAATTTTTTTTTTCCAAAAAATTGAATTTTAACTTTTTTTGTCAACTCTAAATTAATACATAAAGTTTCTAATTATTGACAGCATTTTTCTTGCATCTGAAATGGCTATTAAGATAGTCCCTCCATGAAGCAGTTGTGAATTTTTTTTGGCAAAATATGCTAGAAAAATCTACCATCCAAGAATTTACTTTTTAAAAAATTCTGAAAAACATTTTGTTTCATCAACTTAATGAGCTTGTCGACGCCTGATCTTTAATGAAACTTGAAGTCTTAAATTATTCTTTGGAAAAATCTTTGAACCACCATCTAGCTTGCTATTGAGAGACAACTAAAATAATTAAGAAGAAAAATATTCCTATTTGTAACAAAATGCAGGATTAGATTTCTTTCATATCCACATTATAAACATAACTAACTACTCATGTCATTTAAGTGTATAATTAATGTTTCTTTTTACTCATAATTCTTTTGACAGGCGTCTGTCATTCAGATAATTTAATACTACGCAGTTTTTATGTTTCATGCAATATTTTTACTTACAGAAAATGTATTAATGTTCAACTTTTAGGTACTGAAATACAAGGAATAAAAATGAATCTTTCGTATTACCGTTAAATAATCTGAGCAATCTATAGGATCCTCTACGTATTACAGGATAATTCAAAATGAATATAGCAATTACAAATGTTTATAACTATCTAATGAAAAAGAATTTATCTATAAAATTAAAACATAATGTGGACGAAGCTTTAAAATTTTGTATACATACGTCATAATTGTTCTATATTACTTCCTTTGGTCACATGGGCAATATCTAGACAGTCATCCATTTGGCGTTTTACATTCTGAATCATGTCTGCGGTCACAGACGTAAGCACATTAAAAATGCGCACTTTGTTCCCATTGGGTGCAGATACAATGTATATGCTCCCCAAATGCTTCCCATGCCCCAAAAAATTGAAAAATTTAAAGTTACTACGCTTAATAGTAACTTCAGTTCAAAATACAGAGTAAATCAAAATGAATATATCGAAATTACCCTGTATTAAGAGCTATGTAGTTTTAGCACTAAATTTTCTGCCCAGTTAGCCAGTAAATAGATTATTAATCTAATTTACATAGAGAACTTTTATTTTTTGAATGAAATTAATCACATTATTAACTCTAAAAAACATTCAATATAATTTCGATTGGATTTATTTTAATCATCTTAAGGATGAGAAAGGAAGTTGATTGTAAGCAAAAAGGCATATTAAAAAATGGCAAAACTAAGAAATAGTTGTAAAAATAATTCAGTTGACTGAAGGCAAGTAATGTAATCAAAGAAGATGTGAAGCAGAAACTAAAAAAAAAAATGCAAAAACCAAAATATTGACTTCCAAATTGCTTTAAAAACAGCAGTTATTGACTTCAAGTTTAAACTGCCATTTTATAAACGTGAAAGAAAATGAAAACTTATATTGAAATAAAGCAGCCAGTTAATTTTATTAGGTATTGTAAAGTACATCAGTCAATGAAAAAATATAAAATGCAAAGCAGATTTATGAATTGTCGACACGTTTAACACGAGACTGTGAAGTTGAGCAAATTATTTCTATTAATAGATACCTTACGTAAGCAAAGGTAGAATATTTGGAATCGATGTGAAAACAAAGAAACTATGGATAACAAAACAAAACAAGATAAGTTTTAAAAAATAGAGATAACAAATCAACAAAAATTTTCAACAGCGTATTCTATAGATAAAAAATTGCGTGAGATTAAAAGAGGTTTTTTCTCCCTAGAAAATATCATTGCATACTAAGCATAATATTAATTTTATTGCATTAAGTAGTTTACAGAGAGGATAATGAAAAACAGTCTCATTTACTGAACGTTATTCCTGAAATTCCCATCATCCTTAACAAAACTGCAAACAAAATATATATACTTTACTATAAAAGGCAGATATTTTGAATTTTTCAGTACTAAAAAGGAAAGAAAAAAGTAATTTTAAATGATCATTGATTATCTAATAATTATTAAATTTTGAAATGTTAACCAATTTTTTTAAATAAAAACTTTACTGCATACACCTCATTTTAAGAAACTTAAGGTGACAAATAAGCCATTTCGACTTTTTATTGTGGCTTTTGTCATTTAGAAGTTTAAGCAGTTATCACAACTTATAGTTTACTGTACAGTTTATATATGATTTTTAACAGCATCTTATGGCATATTATTCAGAAAATCCGTTTTCATAATTTTGATAAATTCTACACTCCTTTACAAATTTCAAATTTATAAAAAAATTAGATTTTTTTTAAATTTGAAAATTTTATTTTATTGTTCTTTAACCGATATAAATGAAATACAGGAGAACGAATTGCAACATCACATGATAATTTGCAAAGTTGCCATGAAGCTATATTTATGTCATTAATTTGTTCATAAATTTTTTAAATAGCAAAGAAATTACAGTTTTTTAAGTTTTATAAATGTGAAAATCCCGTTTTAAAAAGTTAAGAAAAGAAAAAGAATTATAACGATTTCGATGAAATCTGATAATTTATAAATAATTTGTAAGGTGATAATGTATTCGTGCACTTAATTGATGTTTAAATATCAATTAATAATTGTAAAATCGTTGGAGAGGATGATTCAGGATTCTATGGAATAAAGATAATTTGTACATTTTACTGAAAAGGTCCCTATATTACATTTCACCCCTTGAAAAATAATAGCAAACTCAATTCTGGCAGTTCTGTTGCAAAGTAAAAATCTTTAATCTGGTCTGAATCTTTCATCTTTATTAAAGTAGAAGGAACAAGCTTTCTGTTAAAACCAGTACTTGCAAAAATTATGATTAATAACTTTATGGTATTTCGCTTATTAAATTCAATTAATAATTAATGAATGATTTTTATAGATAATTTTTTACTTCAATAATAAATATTAGCTTCCTTCATTTGAATTGGGAATTTCTATGAAGGATAGTCTGTCTATTTATCCAGATCGAGACAACTTTTTTTTCTGCATTCGGAACTATATCTTATATAAATACTTCTGTTCCCTCAATGGTACCTCAAACTCTTTAGAAAATGGTCTCTATCTTCTAATTCTTCTGTTGATTGCCGATTAAAGTAGGTTAAAGCGTTTTATTTGTAAACTGATTTACGAAAAGGACATGAATAGGGATCATTTATCATTAATAACAGTCATACAATCAATAAGGATCATTTATTGTTATGATTTACAGGATGTATGAAAATTCAAAACAAGAAAATGGTTTAGACAACCACAGATGACTAAAAAAGAGCAAACTGCACAAAAAATGAGTCTTAAATAAAATTCATTAACGTGGGTAAGATCATGCAAATGTGATCACATTTCTTAATATGTATAAGATTATGAAATTAATAAGGACACTGTAGAAAGTGCACATGGAAATTTGTTCGCACATTTAATAGAGTAATAGGTTCTACTTAAAACTTCACTCACACAATATTGACAAATGCAATAAAACAGAAAAGAAATGATATTTTAATAGTTATTTGTCATATTCAAATATTTTAATTTATAAGAATAAATATTGTACCTTTATATATATGCATTTCATATAGAGAAATTAACGACACACTCATACAAGCTAACCATCAGTATGATTCCTACAAATTTTTATTTTATATGAAAACTCGTGAAATCTAGGTGTGTCAACAACGATTATTTATCTTTCATCAGCCTATTTTTGGGAAAACTTCAATAACAAAACTTAACTGTAAACTCTCTTCAGAAAAAAATAAAGACACACAGCTCTAACTACTTTAACGATTTCTATAATTTTTATTTCATTTGAAGGTTAATGACATTTAAATACGGTTCACTGATATCAGCCCGTTTTCCATTTCCAAGTGAGATGGCAAAATAAAAGTATTGCTTCCTGCTTCAGTAGTTGGATTAATTTCGTTATTTTTCAATGCATAGTCAATGCATCAGAAAACTTCATTTTATTTCAAATTTATTATAATCCAAGTAAAATTAAAAAGGGTACTTTCATTTAATGTGTTAGATGTAATTCATAAAATTTGGTTAACATTACTAAATTAATATCATGAACGAGCAGATGATTGCTGAATCTTACTGTTTATAATTATTTCCATTTATTTAATTACAGCTATTCATATTTATCCACTATAGGAAAAATCTCGTTATCTTTTAGGATTAGATCTCATTATTTCCCATTCTTTCTGTTGTAAACGTATTAAAATAGTTAACGTGTACACAAAGATCAACCATTGTCAAATACCACAATTAAATTACGTTCGAAAGTAAATTTTTGAAAAATTTGATTTTAAAAACTCTATTTTAAATTATAGTTTTTAGTTGTATTGTCGATTGTAATACAAAATACTATAAATACAACAGAATTATTCGAAAATATAACATATTTTGAGAAATAGGAAAATTTCTAGTAAATTTTAGTTAAATTGAACCAAAAAAGTTAACACTCTACACAAAATTGTGATGTAGTAATCCAATTTTTCTTTCTACACAAGTTATAGAATCTAATAATGAATAAAATGAACCAAAATCTAAGAAAAATCTTGAGATGCAAAGAAGTTATGAGTGAAAACATACGTATATATGCATTTTTTCCTTAAATTCACAACTTAATTGTTCTAAAAACACCTATAAATGAAAAAGTATTTCACCAACAATAAAACTTTTTGTTCATTTCATTGTCCGTATTATTTAAAACGCACGCTGAAATTTTTATGCCAATACCTTCATTAGTTTTTGAGATAACACGTTAACGGTGGGGAATTTTTATGAAAATGAAAGCTTTGGGAAAATTGAATTACAAGACAAATTTTATCTAAAAAATATGTGACCCTGGCCTCCCTTTTCTTCTAAAAAATAACTGTTTTGGAAAGAGGGGAGTTTGAACTACAAGAAATAATAATAAAAAAAAACTATTCGCCCATGCGGTCAATAGTCAGTGTTTTTAACATAGTCGAATACCTTAATGTATTTCCCAGAGAAGCTAGAACTCGTTTACTTGACCAGTGAATTCTCATTCCCTATCTTAAAAGTAATGCTGAAGAAAATAGTCTTCCGCCACTCCTCATATTATTCATTTAGAACAGAGGTGTCCAAACTACGGCCCGCGGGCCAAACCCGGCCCACCAAGTGATTTTATCCGGCCCGCGGAGGGTTTTAAAACATAATGATGTTTTCGCCCAAACCTTTTCATTTTCATAAAGGTATATCGAAAAACTACGTGGTCAACAAAACGGAGTTGCTGTACTTGACCAAACACAAATGTCTATCGCGCTGTTAAATTATAAGACTAAATAAAAGATATATATATTTCGGCAACTCAAACATAAAAGAAATTTTATACGCATGTGAATTTTGACGATAAGCAGAGTCTCATTGTTTTGTTGTCGAAAGTCAAGTGACTGAATGTAATTTTACCATTTTCCGTGCTGCGACGAATTTAATAAAAAAAAAACTGAAGAACAATTTCTAATTGCATTTTCAGTAAAGATCATCGCTGATTGAAAAGAAAAATTTCAAAGCGATTTTCTGATTTGGACATGAATTCAAAAGAAATTCGGCTGTTCCAAAATCCATTTGATTGCAACGTTGCTGAAATTTCAAGCCAGCTTCAAATAGAAATTATTGATCTTCAAGCAAACGAACAAATCAAGGACAAATACAAGGAAGGAAACTTAATAGATTTTTATAAATATTTGGATGCAAAAGAGTTGAAGAAATTTGCTCGTAAATTCATTTCAATGTTTGGGACTACTTACGTGTGCGAACAAACTTTTTCTCGAATGAAGTATCTCAAATCAAAATATAGAGCAAATTTATCTGATGATCATTTGCAGTCATTGCTTATGATTGGTGTAACAAATTTTGATCTCAACTATAAAGACATTCTTCAACAAAAAAGCAGTTTCATCATTCGCATTAGAAGTTGCATGAAAATATTTCAATTTATATAAAATAGTTATATAATTATACTTTATTTGTTTAGTATTTTGTATTTTCAAGTTACAATAAAATAGTATTAATTAATAGTATTTAATGCTACTTTACTCATAATGATATTTTTCAATTTGTATATACATGTGGCCCGTATAACATGGATCTAATTTCGATCCGGCCCGTGCCGCGAAAAGTTTGGATACCTCTGATTTAGAATAATAGCACATACTTTTTTTAATTCAGAAATTTTCATTACATTTAGAAAAAGCATTTGTTTGACTTTGTTGCAGTTTCTCCAGATGGATGCCACAAATGAGCCCAGCTTCCCTTACCTGCTGGAGGAGGACTTAGTCCCATGCCGCTTGGAGGAAGGTGGAGGAAGAAGACGTTTTCCTCGTGCAGAAGCATGCGTCGTCAGCTTAGCTGTTGGAACTGTACTGGGCACCTGTGGATTGGTCATGATCGTCCTGCACTACACAATCGAATCACCCAATTCTCTGCTGGCACGAATTGTCTCTCCTCCTCTCCTGGGCTTGATGCTTTTGCTGCTAGCGGGTCTCCTACCGCTGTGTGCGTTGTTGGCCTGTGCTGTGTGGAGGGCCCTCGAAGTATTGGACATGGCGCATCGGTACCGTGAGCATCTATGTGCATACGAAGAAATGCGTCAAAGTATGCGCTCCCACCGTCGATACAATCCTCAGGAATCCAAATGATTCGAATGCCAGAATGATATTGCAAATAAAATATGAAAACTACCATTTTGGGCAGTTCTGAAAATTCTTAAGACTCTGTAGAATTTTCTAAAAACGAAAAACTTCTTTACATAATTGCTTAATTCAGATGATTTCATTTATAAGTTGCATTTATCTGTTTACCTTTTTTATTTGAAGTAAAATTATGCTTTGTATTTTATTACATCACCTAAAATTTCATCTTGTTTGATATGTAGAGAAATGGAATTTATACCTAATTATAAGTTTTATTAGCGTTTATATAATAAGCTACCATTTTTTTTTAAATTGTATAACATATATTTATAAGTCCTATTGCTTTTATTTATGCATTCAAAAGGCAATATCCCGATTATAATTTATTTTTTTTCAAAGGCTGTTTGATAAATATTTTTAATTGAGCCATATTTGAACAGTAACTATACGCCAAAAATACAAGTATTTTTAATTTCAATTAAAAGAATAAACATTCATTATTTAATCAGAATAATATATTTGAATTTTAAACTGAGGTAGAAAGTCTAACAGTGTTATTTTAACTGTTTCACAATTCTTTTCCCATTCTTTCTGTGTGTAAATCTTCCTAATGAATCACAATTGCTAGAAAAATGTAATTGTCTACATTCTAATATCTAAATAAAAGCACATTGAAATATTTAGTATTGTAACCTTATTTTCTTATTCTCAATAAAATAAAAGTAATTATAATACTGAAATTACGCGGTCATCAAATGATCATATAAATGCTTTTAATGGCTTGTTAGCTAGATTAAAATATGATGAAAAAAATTCAAGTATAGAAAATCTAGTCATTCAGTAAATTAATATATTTCAAATACACTTAATATACAGGATGTTAAAAATTAATATCCAGACATCGCAGATCTATTAAACGAAAAGAAAACAACCTTGTTTTTTTAAAATCTGAATAACTATTGGAAGGTGAAATTCAAATATATACATACATAACGGAAGCCTTACAAAACTTTATACTAATCATGTAGAAAAAAAGTGTAGGATATGTTATCGTACCTCCTCAAATATTATTTATGTATCTGAAGATCACTAGGAGGCTTATAATTATGTGTTGAATATTAACTTTAAAACTATTATTTTTAATTTCCAATGAACAATGAAAGTGCATTTTCTTTTTCATTTGCCCTTCAGAACTGAATATTCATTTATAAATATCATGCATTATTGGACTGTGTGTAAAGATTAAACTAAAACTTTAATGAAATAGAATTTCATAATGCAGGGACCGATAGATTCAGGGCAGTGATAATAGGTATCAAGAGACTAAAGAATCACCATACTATATAAGGTTTCAAATGACGTTTAGGTGAACATTTCAAAAATAAAGAAAATCTCAGAGTTATTGGAAACTGTAAAAAATTATTTAAAATAACAAATTATGCTTCAGCTATGATTTTTTTTTGTGTGTGTAAAAGCATAATCTTAAAAGATTTTTTTCAAGTAGGGAACATGTCTATTTATTGATCCAAGGAGTTGTAAATTACTAAAACGGAAAAGAGTTTAGAACCCATATTTTCAGAAATATTAAAACGTGAAAGAAATAAAAGCTCGAAAATGCAAGAAATTTTATATTCTATAATTTTATATAAACATGTAGTGTGAAATCTGGGGAGTTTTAAAGATGTTTAAGAAAAACTAAAATGGGAAGTAGAACACAATCATTCAACATCAGTACTGATGTTCACAGATAGCGTTGTCAAAAGCGTTATGCCTAATGATAATGAAGTGCCGTTTATAACAGATTGTAACATATAATAATCTGGTTTGCTTGAAAAATTGTAACATTATATAACGTAATTTAGAAAAAGCTTCAAATCCCTGAAAGTATTTTCAAATTATAGTCTGTGAATCATAAAATAAATTCAAATATTCGAATTTCGAATTTTGTTCTACCAGCAAATGGAGCTATTAAAAAATTATTATTAAAAGATTTCTATCTATATTTCTATTTCAAAGGGCACAATAATCTAGACGCAAATGAAAAATGAAAGAAATGTTTTAATTAATTAATCTGAATGAATCATAACTAAGGGAATAAGTAATTTTTATTGATAAAATAATTTGGACATGAGAATATTGTATGTGAAAAAACAATTTGGTTTGGATGGGTTTTAAAGAATTTAAACACTACTTTTTGTCTGAAATTAATAACTTTTAATATTGCATGATGACTTTTTAATAAACTAAATGTATTTTATTGCAATCTTCAAATGAATAACAAATATTTTGCTGAAGCAAGTAGCAAATTATTTCGTCAAGATAAAAAGATTAGTAGGAGGAAGCCAAAGCAACTATTACACTATTCGGTTTATTTTGTTATGGAGTAACGAAAGCCAGAACAGATACAATTTTAGATAAAAAGAAATTTTTTTGCGAAAATCAATAGAACTAATTCGCAAAGTGCTCCAGATCTGAAATAGTGAACAGGGTCAAAAGAGTATCACAGATAATATATTAGTGAGTGAAAAAAAAACAATTGATAAACATACATCAAAATTACATCAATAGCTCCACAAAATTTCATTAATTGTTTGTATCTTTACTTATTTAAGATTTTTAATTAAAAAAAAGTAAATCACGTATTGAATATCGTTTGAATTTTTATCTTGTAATACATTCTGTGGCAAAATAGATGAACAACTTTTCGCTATGCGTATTGCTGGTTATTGAATATCTACATTGCAGATTTTGTAGATTCTACAATAAAGACAATAGGCAATAGTTGCGATTTTCAACTCTTGGCTATTGCTCTTATTGTAGATATTCATTAAGCAATTCGTTTATATTTTATATTGAATAAAATATGCAATATATTTTTAAGACCCAATCATATTTCAATTCATTTTTTTGTATACTTACACAGAGAATGCCAGATTTCATTTCAATTGAATTATTTCTTGTTTTATTTTATTAAACACGAAATAAAATATGGTAAGGTGGTATAAGTATATATGATATAAATAGTTAAAATTATATTGTTTATGCATAAAAAGTAAGATCTATCGCTTTTTGCTTCTATTAAATGGCAATATTATTATCGCTTGTCAGCAATTTTAAAATTTTAACTATTATGATGAATTTATGAACTATAACTTTTTGTTATTAAGGGATGGCAGCCTTTATTATTAAAGATCAGAGCAATTTTTAAATCACTTTAGTATCTTTCAAAATTACTGTATTGAACATACTACAATAAATGAGAATCGACTTATTACATTTGTAGAGGCTATACTTAAAATATTTTGAATAAAAACCTTTATTTTAAAAACATATTTTTATTAAAATTTTGCAATTTAATTAGAAAAAGATTGAATGAAGTTGGAAGCTTCCGAAAAAACACCGACATAGTTAAGAAAGGAAAAATAAACCAAAATATGTGGTTCCAAGATTATAATATTTTTATAAGAAAAGTTTCTATGCAAATCAAACAGCACATGATCATGAAATTTGGTTCCTCATAAATAAAAATTAACCATGCCAAATGCATATAAACTTACAATTCTAATTTTCTCAAATGATTTTTAAAACACTTAAAATAACAACTCTCATAGTAATTTTTTTTAATTATAGATTTCTACAATGTAGTCAGTCTAGTCTATTTCTTGTTATTGAACTTCACATTGGTAAAAGAAAAATGACAATGTCCATGAAAATTAGCTGATATATTTCATTATTTTTAATTATCAGATCCTTATTCTAAACACTATTCTAAACGACTAATAATAAAATTCATCTTTAATCAGAGAATGTTAAGAAGATTTTTCTCTACTTCAAATATTTTTTTTAATTATATCTGGAGATTATTTTTTATCTTTAATAACATCAAAGACTCATTCTTAAGAATAAAAAATACAATTATGTTGGACCCATCTTCACTTAAATTATATTTCGAGTAAATTACATCAAAAATAAATTATATTTCAAGAAATCATCTAGTATCATGTCTTTCCTAAAGTTAAGAAAACTGCACCCAAGGATAGGATCAACATACAATAGTGCAGCTGTGATTAAAATCAATATTGTTTCCTATTTTATAAATGAGAAAATCTTAAAAATTAATTAATAATAATAAGTAAATGATAGAAATTAAATAAAATAACAATAATAATAATAAAATAGTATTAATAAAATTCTAGTATTAGGAATGGAACTTGAACTTAGTAATTTAGAGCTATATGAAAAATTGTCGAATTTAACAAATTAGAATAGAACAGAACAATACAAAAATTAAACGGTATAAAATAAGAAAATATTGAATCTTATGCGATTACAGTAATTAATAAAATAATAAAAGTAAAAATGAGATGGAAAAATCCAAGAGAAGTATAAAATAAGACGTTAAGAAATCTTATTCGATTAATTGATTTTAAAAAGTAAAACTAAAACTTTGAGTCAATCTATTGCAGACACAGAATAATTATCGGTTTTGGAAAATTAGAGCAAATGAGAACAGACCGAAAAGGAAAAAAAAGAAATGAATAAAACTAGAATTTTGTAATATTTAATAACTCAGCCTTTTGATCAAACTTGGTTCAAACGAAGTAAAATATATTTTACGGAATGAAAAAAATTCTATCGTAGTAAAAAAAAAAGCTTTGAATGGAAATGGCGAACTGTAAAATAAAATCATTTAGTGACTAATCATTGGTCCAAACGATTTTTATTAAAACAATGAATCATCAAATATCGCTTCTTCTAGCGTGAGGAATAAATATAAGATAAATGAATTTCAGATATATGACGTGATAACGAGGTGTCTTATTAAAATAATTCCTTTGCTGTTTGAAATTTTTATTCTGAAAATATTTACTTCTTAAATAATTATTTACGAACAATTTCTAAAGGCTTATTTTCATGAATAATTTGATAATTTAAAATATACAATAGTGTTAACAAAAAAAGGGTTGCTATTATAACCATCAATTTCATTTTTTGGATTATTAGATTGGCGCCACACTACACCAGAAAGTTTTCGCTCAT
The DNA here is from genome assembly GCA_026543055.1 of Argiope trifasciata. Lineage (NCBI taxonomy): Eukaryota > Metazoa > Arthropoda > Arachnida > Araneae > Araneidae > Argiope > Argiope trifasciata. Next base: position 187,731 of record JAPMOQ010036726.1, on the reverse strand, counting down.
TGCGTATTGTATTTCAGTACGTTACGAATACCGGAGCTATTGTAAATAAAACTGTTGTATCGATTACATTGTGAAACTTTTTTCAATTAGATCGGTTCTCCTTAAATTGATATTTTCTGTAGAGCCTTATAAATTGACTTTTTAATGAATTTAAAAAATTAGAGTTAAAATTTTGTACACAGTTGAATATTAAATAACTTACAGTATGCAAGAAATTCAGAAATATTTTAATTTATCATGCTTTTAAGAATGAATTTAAATTCTTAAATGGTTGAAAAATGAAAAATTGCTTTTAAAATCCAAAACACATTCGTCTGCACATCCTTACTGAAACATTTTTGATAGAAATGAAAATTTATTCCAATGTGTCATGTGACCAAATGCCAAACAGGACAAGCAGACGCAAATTAATAATCATCGAAATTTTAGAAAATCATCTAAGTTGAATTATCATTAGATTCTCCGACTTAATGCATTATTAGCAACAATAAACATAGAATAATTGTGGTTTTCTTTCATTCTTTTTTCTTTTTCTAAAAAGTGAATTGGACATAATAAATAAGTTTCTGAATTAAAAGTATGTACTTAAAAAACAATTTTATGGCAGTTTTATTAGAACTATCAAATATTTAGTAATACCGGCAAATTCTTTTACAATGTTATCTTGCCTTATTTATATGAACATTTCAAAAAATTATTTACTCATAAAAATTAGGATTGTTCTAGAGAAACAAATCGTTACAGTTTTCATTTTTTAGAGTGTATCTAAAAAATGAAGGTATGAAAAGAAATAATAATGATGAAGAAGTATATTCAAAAATAAAATATTTGTCTGTAATGTATGAAATTTTAGAATTTTTTTCTACAATATTTGCAGTAAACAATTCTAATCCACTTCTATAGCATTCAACATCAAATCCATAATTCATTACATTCTGCAAAACATACCGAGTATTAACTGTAAATTGCATTGAGATACTTGATTATTTAATGGAGATATAACAATACTCGTACAGTAGAATTATGAGAAAAAAATCTTTTTTAGAAAAGGAGTTTAAAGTTTTTAAACTCATATAAATAATCATCACTTACGTGTTAAGGGTTTGTTATAACTTGACACCAAATTGACATCGATCCAAAAGAAAGACATCACCGAAAACTGAAACATGCCTATTTTATGAAACCATAAAAAATATTAAATAAAAATGAATTTTTCATCCAAATTCTTGTTTTTAATCTAGTAGAATACCTTAAAAAGTAGATTTGAAGGGCAAAATCAATATTCTCTTTTAGTCCTCTCGCTTGGATCCAGCAAATTTACCAATAATCAGACAAGAATTTCATTCTCTTGAGCAAGAAATTATCTCCTACTGACTGATTATTACTTAAATCAACAGTTTGTCACCACTATAACTTATTTCACAGCGCTTATGTTGCCAGAACACTACAGGGAAGTGGGAATTTCAATTTCATAACATAATGATTCGTCATAAAATTAGTCAAAATTCATTCAGTTATATGTTTATGATATATACAGTACAATAAGAAAATGACACACATAATACAATAGACACTCTTCTATACTTTGAAATAAGAGTAGTTCCTAACATATATCAAATATGTTTAAGAACCAAATTTCAACATCTTAACTGCCAATGGCTCTTTGAGTAATCTGTGACATCATAACTACCAATGGCTCTTTGAGTAATCTGTGACAGCATAAATTCTTGGCTTTAAATTATCTGCGACATCATAACTGCCTATGTCTTATAGCGTAATCTGCAACATCACAACTGCCCATGGCTTATAGAGCAATCCATCACTCTTTTTATGGAAAGTGAACAGGAAAATTTTCTTCACTCCAGATTAAAATATCTTCAGTTATATTTGAAGAAAGTTGGCAAATCCACCGTGGAATCGATTCCTGCGTTCAGGCGATTCATCAAAAGCACTGCGCAGTTTAATTTCATAATCAAGTGCTCATATTGTAAAAGGAAAAAGTATGTGCACTACAAAATATCCTGAAACATGTGTACATATCGGGGTATTAACTCCAATAGGCGCAGTTGCTTCATTATATCATAGATCCATCATTTACAACACAAAACCAGCTCAGCAATTCACCAGCTTTAAATCTAACGGATCCTGCTTTTGCCAAAGCTTTCTTTTATTTTACATTAATGCATCTTTGCTTTGAATGGTTTCAAAAAACAGTAGAAGTTTTCAAGTTAAAGCTGTCTCCTCCTCGTGTGGAGGTGGTGGTGGTAATTGAGTGGTGAGACTGGTAGCCAGAACTCGAGAAGAACGGTGTCTCCACGTGGAAGACCGTCTTCGAGTATACGCCCTCCTAAGAACGGACTGTACCTGAAAAAACATTTATCAGAAATTCAAACTGAGATATATGAATTTTATTACAATAAAATCCGCATTTAAATATCTAAAAATGATTATAAAACTAAGAAAAAAATGTCAATACTAGGAAAATTTCTGAAATTTGAAGAAAATTCGGTATCTTTATATTAAGCAAAAAAATACGACAACTTTTTTTTCAATTAGTAGGAACATCTAAAATGTTTTGTAATAAATACTCGTGGGCTTTTGAAAAAAGAAAATAAAAATAAAAATAAATTCGAAATATTCTGAACAATCTTTTTGGTATACATGCTTCAGTATACATACTTATAGTATACATGCTTATTAATGATTAAATGAGAAGTGGAAATAAAAAAGCTCCTCTCCATTAGGATTCAGCAACGAAATTGTCCGTAGAAAATGTTTCTGTATACCGGGAAATCTGTTAGCAATGCATCCATAAAAACAAAATTACACTTCTTGACAGTTGCTAAGGTACAAGTGATTTATGCAAAAATTACATCTCAGGCAGTTGACCAATAAAAGTAAATTCAAGTTGAAAAGACATGGTAGACCAGGACTCATTATCTGTATAAAAGACATTACGTACAAGCTCATAATTCATGCGAAAATTCATGCTGTTTGATGTTTCACCCAAAATAATGCAGGATTTTATAAACGTTCTTTCTCTGAAATTATGTTTGATTCTTGCAATAGTTAAGAACAAAATGTCAGCAAGACATCATTTGATTGCCTACGATCCTTGACGAACATTGGACGACTGGAAGCAGGTCAAAGTATCACTACTGTAGCTGCTTCAATGAGTGTTTCAAGGAATGCCATCTCGCTATTAAAGAAAGCCTCTGGCGGGGGAAATGCATTGAAAAAAGCATTCAGGGTCGTGGTAGGAAGACCACACTTTTAGAGGATCGCTATGTAGCCCTCGTGGCCAAAAAGAAACAGAAAAGAGCCAAAATTTTAACTACTGGGCAGATAGCTGCAAACCTTGCAACCACTATCGGTACGCATATTCCTGCAAGAACCATCTCACGGCGATTAAACCAAGTTGGTTTGCATGCACGAAAGACTGTTCATTGCATCCCGCTTCAACCACGCCATCGGTGTGAGAGACTATGCTGATGTTAGAAACATGTTTGTTGGGATATTCAAAATTGGTCTAGAGTGATGTTCTCAGACGAATCTCGTTTCAGTTTGACAAGTGATTCTGGTCAACAATCAATGCGAAGAGAGCGTGGTATACGTTATACACAACAGTTTGTTAGTGAAAGAGATCGGTATGGTCCCCGGCGTGATGATGTGGGCAGGTATCATGCACAATGGTAGAACACCGATTCACATCTTTGAGCGAAAAGGCGTTACATCTCAACGGTATGGCAGAGAGGTTACTCTGAATTATGTTCGTCTTTTTAGGACAGCTATGAATCTGGATTTTTCGTTTATGGACAATAATGCGCGGTCACACAGAAGCGTTGAGGTATCGGACACACTGCAAAGTGAAAATATTGCCCTATGTAATGGTCTGCTTACTCTCCCGATTTTAATACCAATAAACATGCCTGAGATACTCTTGGCAGACGTGTGTCACAACGAACCATCTCTCCCCGAACAGTGAAAAAGTTCAAAATCGCCTTGAGAGGAGAGTAGGATAATATCCTACAACTCCTCGATAGTTTCGGGAAGAACATATGCAAATTCCTCATTAATGTCCGTGGTCATCACACCTCATACTACGGCACTAATGTCGGCATTATTATGATCTGAAGATCAATTTTTGTGAGTCTGCTTGAAAATCTGTTTTTAATTCTTCAATGTGTCGATATCTGCACCATTTTGCACTATGATAAATGCACATCCTTCCTAGTAAATATGTACTTAGTTTCATTTCTTCACTCATTGTCTATACTTAATTATTCCGGAAAACGTAACTGTTCCTTAGCAATTGTCAAGCAGTATATGATATTTGAATTTGTTGTCTCTGTTACTAGTAAAGGAGAATGTGTTTGTTTCCTTTGGTGTTTAAGTGCGAAATTTAGCAAAAATAAAGTTTTGATAGAGCAACATTTTGAGAAATTTAGATTAAATAATAATCAAGCGATTGATCTGAATTTCACCGTGAAACCTTCCGAAAATAAAACTATGCATAAAACTAATTTTCAATTTTTTTTAAAGTTTAACTTTTAGATATACCAACTTAGTTGTCATACAAAATATTCCTGATACATAATAACGTTTTTAAAATACTTTTTTTGTACAATTCGCAATAATATATTTTGTTTTTGTAATGAAACTCAAATCACTTTTCTTTTTTTCATCAAATATTGCACAGTTCGATTTTCTTCCATTTATGGAAGTTAATGTAGAAAAATTCTTTTCATTATCTGCATAGTTCATACATCGAATAAGAAAGAGAAGCTCAGGGATAACGAAGAACAACACAAAATTAGAAATTAGAATGCATAATAATTTTTCAAAGACACATAAGGTTCATCTCTACTTATATCTATAAAGATGTAAAGGTAGTGACACCTGATTTATTTTTCTTTTAAATTATAAAAAATTATGTGTGTGTGTGTGTGTGGTGTAAATAGTATTTCAAACTTGGAACGCATTTTATCAATTCTTTTTAAATAAATTGCACCAAAACTAATGAGCATGTATTTTTTAGCACTGATTTTGTTCGAATCACATTGTTTTTGTTTTGGTAAATTGTATTAGAGAAATAATTTAAAATTGTTTTTAAATTTACGTAAGATATCATGCAACAAATCAGTGAAACTTATACAATGAAACTGTAATTTTCTAGAAACATTAGTACTAGACTCAATCAGGACAATCAAATATCCGAATAAATCGATAACTGCTTGAAAAAGTTATTAAGTGGAAGAAAAAAAACTAAATTTGCTTATTACACTTTTATTAATTACAAAAACATTGTTGTTTAAATTCTATATCCTTGTAATGCATTGAGATATCTCTGCTTAATTTGTTTATATGCTTGAGCATAGAAAGAAATCTCTCATTTTCTTCTCTTTACTTAAAACATTTTTGTTTTCAAATTCCTTTTAATTTTTCAGTTGTAGCTGTAGTTCAGAAAATCGAAATTCTATTGTATTTTCAAGCAGTACCGTAAACTCGATAACAAAGTAAGAGAATAATTCAATGCATGAGCTGATGATGAAGTCGATTGCTATATTAGCGTATAAAAATATTAGACATAAGATATAGGA
>JAPMOQ010036726.1:162289-181731 GCA_026543055.1 Argiope trifasciata | reverse complement strand
TGGGTGGATGGATGGATGGATGGATGGATGGATGGATGGATGGGTGGATGGGTGGATGGATGGATGGGTGGATGGATGGATGGATGGATGGATGGGTGGATGGGTGGATGGATGGATGGATGGATGGGTGGATGGATGGATAATAACAATTTTTCAGTCACATTGCAACAAATATTCGATATCACTGTGAATGTTCTTGAAATTCATCTCCTTTGAGAAACTCGAACCTGCACTGAAGAATTTCAGAAGTCTGTAGTTTTTCAATACCCGCCAAAAAAATGTACTTACTGTAAGTAGAAGCCAACACTTCGAGAAGATACAATATATGCGCTTATACGTCGATGTTATTCTTTAAAAATGGAATAATAAATACACAAAGAAAGAAATTTTAACTTACCTCAGAATTCAGGAAACAATACAAAACGGAAACAAACAGTCCCTATGAAGACCAAGAAAAGAAAATTAGAATGAATAAAAAGAATACCTAAGAATAAAAAATAAGAACCCCCAAATCCTTGAATATAAAATAGGTAATTAATTGGCATTTTTCATCATTTCTAATCCTTACAAAGTAGAATGGCAAGATATCGATCCATGTTCATTAATTATAACAAGTATAGTCATTATATTCTTAATCGGAAATAAGAATCTTTTAAATGAAACAAGCATATATAGGAGAACAGAAATTAACTATGACATTGCCAAATAAGCAGCCTGACGGCTTAAGATGCGATGATGTGAGCACCGATCAAATAACAGGGATCATAAATTTCATTTTCGTTCTGCTCTTAATTAAAATTAAGCGCGCATGGTCAGGTTTGGCACTTGTGCTATTAAATACAACAAAAATCTTTAATTAAAATTAATTAGTGTAATAATGTCAAACGACTCAAACTGACAGTTTAGATGAAACTGCGCTTTATAATATAACGATCAGTCAATTTGTCTTGAATATAATATTAATGTATTTTAAAGTAAGTGATAAAGTAAATAGAATATAGTTTCGGATAACAGTATTTGATATTCTATATTATAAGTATTGTGTTTAAATCTATTTAATTTCTTGAAGTATTCAAAATCTTAAAACATGTGAAAATATGTATTTTCTATTCATTGGTGATTTCAACATTCTTTGCTTTTTACATAGTATTCACTTAAATTATCACAAACATATATTAATGATACCCTTGAGTACCGTAGTTGACTAACAGTTTGCATCATTGGTAGATGAATTTCTCATTATTGCTTCCACTGAATGCTTTACTAATTTTTTTACTGCAATTGTCACATGACTCCCCATGCTGAAATCGTGAAGCAAATTTAATAATCTTTGTACGATTATTGGCTTAGTGTCAGTAATATTCTATATTTACCACTCTTTGAAAAAAACAGTTATTAAAATTGCGGCAGTAATGTATGATATTTTTACATGATATAAAAATGAAATCCTCAATGCTTGCTTTGCCGAAAATAGCTAAACCATGGCAACATTTACTGCCGCAATTTCGTGTTTTCAATTATTATCTCTTAGCTGTTGTTTTCTAACCATTTCCACAACTGCATATTTGATAGATCATACTTAATAGAATTTATGAAAAAAAATATTTTTAACCACAAACAATCATTCATGTCATTAAAAAAATATGTCTAGTCGAATCCAGTTGTTAGATGAGCATTAAATTGTCGGCTTTGATGTGCTTTCAATATTCAACCAATTTTGGTATTTGCTGCAGAATTGCCTTTGAGCTCCTTAACTCTATAGCAAGTTTATAGCACTGCTTGAAAGTTGCTTGCATAACTGAGATCTCTATCATCTGTACCGATTCCAGAAAGTCCGTTTCTCAGTTCATGAGCACGAAGTTTAACTTCTTTGCACTTTATAGAGGCAGAGTCAACAATTTTTTTCTGATGAAAAACTGAGATTACATGCCATTTTTTAAAGCTGAAACTTAAAAGTTGATTTTATAATGCAAAGAAAGCGACAAAATGAACGGGGTTTTTTGTCGTTCTTCTCTTCTAAGTTCAGGAGAAACGTAATTTTTATCTCTTGTTGCTCCATTTTGATATTTTTCATTGATTTGAGCAAAACCCTAAGATAAAAAGAAAACCTGGCACGTAAGTAAAATCAAGACACAAATCTTTCGATTTCGGGATCAGGCTTCGTATGTTTGCTTCGTGTAAAAATAATTCCCTTAATCTCTATATATAATTTGAATGTATACGTAGATATGGATAATTTGAATTCTTGTTTCTTGATAATTCTGTAATTTGGAGAACTGCATATCTCGCTTGCAGAATTAAATAAGGGCCTTTCTCATAATTCCTAGTAAGACACATACATTGAGCATTGAAAAATACATCAAACAATATTCACAACAATGTTTTCACTATCTAATGATGAATTGTATATTATTGAAAAATATAGTCCAATATATTGCAGGTTAAAATCAGATTTTTTTTTCGAATCTGAAAAAAAAAAAATAGAATTGGAAAGATCTTTGAAAAAAAGCGTTTAATAAACTTTAGAATAATGAATAAAAATAATTGAGTATTTAGTATTGAAAAATATATCAGACAATATTCACAACAATGTTTTCCCTATCGAATAATGAATTGTATATAATTGAAAAATATAGTCCAATATATTGCACGTTTAATTGATTTTTTTCCGAATCTGAAAAAAAAAAATAGAATTGAAAAGATCTTTAGAAAAAACTGTTTAGTAAACTTTATAATAATGAATAATAATAATTCTTAAAATATCCTGTACAAGCATTTTCATTAAAATTGGAAACTTTTTACCTGCGAAGACTGAAGGAGTGCGTTGACGAGCATGTAAAAGGGCTCCCATCGACCTCCGGGGTTGACGCAGAATAGTAGGTGAGTCACACCCAACAGAGGAAACAGCAGTAAAGTGGCACGCACCGCCTGTCTGAGAAGCAATAATATAAAACATCCGTCTATCATAAGAGGTTTATTAGCTATTACAAATTCACTTAATTTGATTTAAACATTGTCACAGCGTTGCTCTGATAAGTTGGTGGCATATCCGATTTTCAATGAATAGCGAGTGAGAGAGAGAAGCATCTGCTGTGAGAGAAAGAAAAGGGTGAAACAGGGGGAAGTTGAAGTTAATTAATGGCGCTGTAATAAATACGATTACACTTATTTTTTCATTTATTTTTACTAATATTGCTGTGCGAGGCTACATTAAAAAGTTTGTTTTCTGAAAAAATTATTATTTATTTTTATTTAATATTTTTAATTTTTTGAACAGGTTTCTTTTAAAACCATAGAATTTTGTTTCTATACCGATGTTTTGAGTAAATTATACTGATTTTCATATTTTTATTTGCATACATATTAATGCTACTTTTCTCTTTAGAAGCTATTTTCTCAAATTCTAATTTAATCTCGACAATCTTTGATAGAATTGTTTAGGAAAAATCCTTATGCCTTACATTCTAACTCATAAATTTTGCTTGAATTTGATGTAAAGATTTCTCAATATTTTCTGTAATTTCTGAATCTGAGAATAAGTAATTTCTTTATTTAGAAATATTTTATAGTTGTTTTAAAGCTTTGCAATGGGGAAAAAATTGAAAATGTCGTGTTATTTATCAGTCTAATCTCAGTATTTAAGGAATTGATAGAAATACAGCTTATTTTTTGGTTCAGGAAATAGATAATGTATTTCTTAAGCTATATGCAACATTTTAAGCAAATCATATGATAAACCTCTAATCTACAAAATCTTTTGCTATATACCTCTTTTAAACAAAAAATAGCTCTTTTTCCCATTTTAAAAAAACATTTGCCACTTTTATAGGTATATTTTTGATTCGTAGATGCTTTTTCAATCCTTTGTATACAGATAATCTATACTTATAATAAAGCTCAGTGTGTGTGGGGGGGGGGGTTGGCGCTCTACAGGCCAGACCGTTGGACCTACAGCTACCAAATTTGGTACATGTATACCTTGGAGATCGGGAATGTGCACCTCGGAGCCCTTTTTTGGAATTTTTAATTAGAATTTGAATTAATTAAAATTTAAGCGAAATTTCGACGTTTTTCCGCTATAACTTCCGAAATTATTATCGAACAAACATGGTTTTAACATCAATTTAAAGATAAAAACATTAGCTTTCTAATGGTATCAGTGTTTTAATGTATAACTCAAGCTTCTATTTTTAACGAATTTTTAAAGAAATATTTTAACCGTGTTTTTTTAGCACGTGACTGGATAAAATAAAACAATGCCGGAAGTTCAGATTAAAAAAAAACTATCATCGCAAATCAAATCTAAAGAAATACAACTTTCATCACGTGACTGGATAAAATAACATAAATATAAAATGTGATATCTTCTAAAATAATAAATGCAAGGCAAAGGATTCTAAGAAATCATTTGCAATATTTATATCATTAATTCCCTAAATTATCTTTATTTACAGTAAACCTGATTGAATTTAGACAGGATATGCATTGAAATCCCGACTTAATGGCATATTTCTATAATCGTTTGCAATATCTGTATCATTAATTAATTTTTTCTCTTTCTCGCTTTCTTTAAAAAACATTTTAACATTTTGGCAATATCACCGAAAAACACATTTTTAATATTTTGGAAGCATAATTGATAAATTATTAGAGCATTGAACTCAAAAAGTTTTTCCGAATAAAGTTACCGACTCTTTAACTACTAATAACTGAATCTTTTAACTTTAACTATTTCTTAAATTTTGGCTAATGAATATGGGATTTTATTGGAAATTTTAGATCGCATTACTCATGGCGAACCAGCTGGTCGCCAAAGGCGGCTAGTCTAAAATAAAACTAGCTTCGAACTTTTTCACAAATTTCATCCCAAACGTAGTCGTATACCTTTCCCTGAAGTTTCAAATTCATCAATTAATGCCTTAAGAATTTTGATAAGAAATTACGAATAAAAATCCGCAGCAAAGTACGGGAAATAAGTATCACTTTAAAAAAAATTAAGGAATAAGTGTTCTGTTTCAAGGAAAGAAGCGTATTCCTTTTCAACAGATGTGTATTAGCCTTAATCAATTAATCATAATAATCATACCTATTACCACAGCATGTTATTCTTTTATTTATTTAGGAAGCCCGAGGAAATGAATAATACTGAGAATAATTTAAGTCTGCTACATCAATTCAGTTCTTTGATCTAACAGTTGTTGGTTAGTCTTTCAATGTTGAGTTGTCTTACCCTTGTGTGATGATAAAAAAAGAATTACTCGCTCTAAAGCTTTTATTTGTTTATTTATTTTTAAAATAAAAATAAATTGTTAACTCAGCAATAAATTAAATCGTTATGAAAAGACATTGCGATTATACCTCAAGGAGCAGTTAGCAAAAATAACCAAATAATAAAATATGTTGCTCAAATGAAAATTATTTTCTACAAACAGTAATTATTTTTAAAAAGGAATATACAAAAACAAACTTTGTTTTTATTTATTTGTTTTTTTTTAAATAAATATATAAATTTTTTAGACGTAACCATAAAGTAAATTGGCACGAAGAAACATTGCGATTACTCTTCAAGGAGTAATTGGGAAAATAACCAAAGGATAAAAAAGTATGCTGCTCAAATAAAAATTATTTTCTAAGAACAGTTATGATTTACGAACAGGAATGATCTGAAAAAGGAATTACAATTACTAACTTTTTTATATAATTGTTTTTCTATTAAATATTTTTAAAAATTCATGCAAAGGTAAACTAAATCGTCATGAAAAAACATTACGAGTACACTTCAATGAGAAATTGAGATTACACTTCAAGGAGAAATTGAGAAAATAATCAAATAATAATAAAGTACATTGTTCAACTAAAAATTATTTTCTACGAACAGCAATTATCTAAAAAACAGGAATTATAAGTACCAAATCTTTTATCGTTTTTCAATTAAAGTAAATGTAAAAATTCTTTTATGCAAAGATAAATTAAATCATCATGAAAAAACATTGCGATTACACACACTTAAAGGAACAATTGGGAAATAACTAAAAAATAATAAGGTATGATGCTAAAATAAAAATTATTTTCTACAAACAATACATTTCAACTTTCCAAAATTAATAGAAGCTCCCCCCATCTCTCTATTAAGACATTTTTTACAGCAATTTTTTTAAATGTCTATTTGCTTTCAATAAAATATTCTTTTTAATTCTTCGAAAATAATCCAATCGCCCACCATCAGAATAAAGTATTGTTATATTTTATTCACTCCTGCTGGCTACATGACATCAGCAGTCAGGCCACCTACCGATGCAGTTTTTCGTATTCTGTACATGAAATTTAAAGTTGCTTTTGTGGAGAATATTTCTTTCCCTGTTCCGCTGCAGGAAATTTACAATAAGTTTACAATAAAAAAATAAAGACTACATTTTTAAGAGCTTTTATTTCGTTTGGTATGCTCCATATTTGAAAAGATGGAGTTTGTATAGATTTTTTTACTTATTTTTTGGCATATGAGAGTTCTGAAAGTTTTCTAGAGTTATGTCATATTAAAAGAGGAGTAGTATTTTAAGGCTTTACGAATTTAAATATTATCAGTTACCAGATTAATTTTATCAGAACTTTAATGCCATGTGAAATGCTGTAAGTGTCAATGAATTTGAGCATGAACGATTTTGAGATTTATTGATATTTACAACATTGAATTTATAAAACCTAAGAAATATAAAACAATAAAAATAAAAGAATTTTTACTAGAGTCTTATATTAATGTACTAAAGGCTAAAAAACTAACTTAAATATGAAAGCCAAAACAAAATAATAAAAGCGTGTGACATTGGAAAGAATAATATAAAAATTTAAATCTTGTAAAACTTCATTAAAAAAAACACTCCCCAGCGTAAATGATCTCCCCAAAATTTCTCCCATAACCTCTAACAAAACTGGTCATGCCAGCGAAAACTTTATATGGCATTGGCATACAATAGTTACGAAATATTAACTTTTGGCAGAATTTAAAATTTTTATTGAATCTTTTGTGTTATCCTTGGTGAGTTATTTGGCAATTTAGTATTTTATTTTGCGATTTATTATCCAAAAAACGAATTTTTTCTTTAAACACATTTTATTCAATCGATTAAAAAAAATTGACACAAAATTATACTTCTAACCTCAAAATTACAAATAAACTTTGAAATATTTAAGTCACTGAATATTCGAATTATCGTGTTTACATATTTCTGGAAGTATAGACCTACAGACAGTCAATCCGGAATTGGATCTGGTTCAAAGTTTGACAAACTGTTTACACTATAAATCTTAAATCTATTTACAGAATTTTATCAATGTAACTCTTACAGTTTTGCAATCATCACGTTAGCTTATATTCAAACAGCCAGTCAGATAAATTTTGTCGGATTTTATTCAAAATTTGATAGAAATCCGTAAATCTAGTGTAAAGAACTTACATTAAATTTCACTCATCTAAATCAAATTATTTTTGAATAATTTTAGGCATAGACAGACAGACAAACGGGAATTTTTCGAAAATATGTTTTTAAAACTCCGGGAGAACTGAAACGTGAATATTCGTCAAAATCTAATTCAAATTTTTTGCCGGTGACTATAATTTCTTAATACTATGTATGTGAGAAAGTAAACGCTGACAAGTGAAACTATATATGTATTCATTCGAAATTAATTTATGAAATAAATGTGATGAAAAATATAATTTACTTTATCAACTCTTATCCGTAACTCATGCTATTTATTTTGTTTATCATCCATATTTTCTACTAAAAAATATCCAATAACATCAATAAAAATTTTTTTACTTAAGTATTAAAAGTTACTTTTACTCTTTTTATCGTTCAGTTATTTTAAATCTACATACAACTGGAAGGGATTCAAAGTCATTAAAACGAGGAGTACTGAAAGCATTCTATAAAAAGTTTTTTATAGCATTAACAGTATAATAAAAACATAAATAACCAAATAACAATATCCATAACATAATAAGGAAAATGTTGCTATATAAATCTAAAATGCTATGTCAGTGACACTAAACTTCCAGTTTTCCTTGAGAAACCTATTAGTCCATCATGCTTTTACGAAGCACATTTGATCTCTACATCGATAAACATAAACAAAGGAGGCTCATTTATATACTCTTTAGGCAAATAATTTTTTTTCCATCCTTGCAAAATTTGACACACGTAATCTTCATGAGGATAAAAGAGAAAAGTCTTTTTCAATTTTTCGAGAATGAAAATTTAATTTAAAGAAACAAGTATAAATACAGGTATATGACAAAATAACAGGAGCATTTGTGAAAAAATGAAAATTTTTAATTAGTAAGAGATTAGGTCACCTTTGGCTTGAAATAACAGCTTGTATTCGACGTGGGATTGATAAATAGAGGTCTTGAACAAAGTTCATTGGAATTTTCACCCATTCTTCGTGCAGGGCTGTCTCAAGTTCTAATAATGTGCGTAGAGGAGGAAACCTATCGTGGATTTTGTTCTCTAAAACACTTCGCAAAGACTCTATGATATTGATATCAGGAAACAGAAGACTCCAGGTTAGATGTTTCATTTCATCATCATGCTCCTTCAATCATGTCTGAACACAGCGAGACGTATGAACAGAGGGTTGTCATTTTTGAACATAGGACGGTTTCCCGGAAAGAGAGTTTGAAGCATAAGGTGAAGATGATATAGAAGAATGCTTCGATAATTGTCGCCTGTTATCATCCCCCTCAAGACAACGTGAGACTCCAATCCACTGAAAGATATTGCACTCTACATCATGAAAGAACCTCCTAAATGTTTCATAGTTGGAACGAGGCAGTTAACATGATTCTGATGACATTCGCCCGTCGAACACACGTCCATTGGTCTTGAATAATGTAAATGAGGATTCATCAAACCAGATGACTTGTTCCTATTGCAGTTGTGTCCTGCTTAGTTGGTATCAGTACCGATGCAGTCTCTTCACAGCATTCTTCACCAAAACAAACGGTTTCAGAATAACTACTTTGTTATGAATATTTGTTATGAATTATGAAAACTTTTAACAAGCAGAAAGTTTTCATTGGTACGGGATTCTGAAGGTGAGTATTCCTCTCGGATAGTATTGCGATTTCGGGTGGCTATCCTCTGCAGTACCTGACTATCACGGTCCTTCAACTTCGACTTTCGCCCACTGTTGTGTTTCGCAGAAGACATCTCATTCAGGTTTATGTAGACTACCATATCCCTTGGCACAGTGGTCCTCCAACGAGGCGAGCTCCAATTATCATGCCATTTTTTAGGTCGGAAAGGTCGAATATTGCAGCATGAAGAAATCTTACCAGGAGCTCATTGACCGTCAACGCATGTGAACAAAACGCAGAGTTTGCCGGTTCGATGCTCGCCATGACTGTATATCCAGAGTATGGTTTTTTAGTTTGTTTCCTTATGTTCTCTAACATTCTAGACCTTTCTTTATTGTATAAATTAATTTTTTCTAGAATATTCTGTTCTTGTATAAAAGATGATACCCACTTGTCTTGGGCAACTTCTCGACCTTGTAAAGATGCAATTCGCTGCTTTCCTTCAATAAACTTGATAATTAAAAGCTGATGGTGTGTTTATTTGAATCTTCGTGATAAATTTAATCACGCTTGATTAAGTACAGAATTTTCTCATGCAACTTTCACACTGCCAAATGCTTGATTGATGAATGCTTGATTGATGCCTTCCCTTTCACCTCCTCTAGGTAGCACATTATTGTGAAACAAGGCAGTCTTTTATTAGATGGTCGAATGACGACACATTTTTAAATAGGTTTTCCAATTATTTAGTTTTTATTACTTAGTTTCATTTTCTATTATTTAGGGGAGGGGTTGTTAACAAATTTACGAGTTAATAATTTTAAAAAAATTCAGTAATTTATCCCGAAATTATCATTTCAAAAAATGATTTCCTGTACCAGTGGCCTACTTTTTGTTTTGAATGATTTCTTTCAAAATATGATAAATAATTTGCAGTTTGAGGATGAAAACTGTATCTCTTTATCCAACTTGTTTATGATCTTTTTATGTCATCCTGCTCACTTGAAATAAGATTTTATTATTCTTATTTTTGTCCAATGTTTTACAGAAATCTATAGTGTAAGTTAATAAAATATTTCTGACTAGAACCATTTAAAACATCTAGTTTCATTAAAGAATGAATTTTATAAAGATAACTATAATTTAAATAAGCAATATGCTCGCTTCAGAACACCGAGAGACTTTAATATTGCAAAACAATAGGTGAATCATACATTTCCATTTATAATTTACACTAAGAACAATTATATAGCATATTTGGATGCTTAGAACTAGGGTTGTAAACAGGCATATTAATATTTACTTTTCATTTCATTATCCTGAAAAGATCAATTTTCGATGATTTCTTACTAAAATATGAAAAGTGAAAGGAAGTGCATTTTAGGAATACAATTTATCATTAAATATAAGCATCTCCTCCTTTGATCATATTCCTTACCCCTATTGTATCGATTTAAACCCATCCTAAAGCATGCCTAAAAACACGGATTTTATAATCCATTGGTAAGTAATATTTAATTTTATCAATTCAATATTTTCGATGAAATTTTGCAAGATACATTTGCTAGTTTTAGGCCCAATGTCATTTTATTCTTCTTCATTTTTATAACGCTCCTGTTTGAAATGCCAAGATAAAAACCACCCCCTACAGGGCCAATGTATACTTTTCCTGGTTGTTGAATCAATGAATGGAGACAAAGACCAAAAGAACTTCATATTGAACTATTCAATTTCCAAAAGGGAAACATGTACCAAAAGCTACAGAAACATTTATGATATTTGCCCAGCCGAATTGAAGGCTCGTAAATGTTAAAAGTGGTTTACAAGCATTAGGTGGAGTAATTTTGGTGTTTATGACTCACCCTATTCTGTAAAACCTTTATTTTGTCTTAGTAATATTTCATGAATAAAATTAGAAGCTATTATGTTGCTCAGAAAATAATTTCACTTTTTCCCAACAGAGGAAACAATTATATTTTTTCACATCCAGCTTCATATTTAAGATACATAATCATTATATATTTTTGCAGATGATACAGCAAGTATTGCTTGTGGAAAAGTTCGATTGATTCTACGTTTTCAATAGCTGCATTTTCTAAGACGGAGAAGTGAAAAACAGCATTTACGGTATATTTTATTTTTTTACTATTGAATAGGTAAAAGTGCTGTTCAAGCTAGAAAAAATTATCCGATGTATGGAGAAGATGTATTGAAAAAAAACCAGTGTCAAAACTAGTTTGAAAAAATTCGATAGGGGTATTTTGATGTTGAAGATGCACCGCGTTCAAGAAGCCAAATTGAAGCTTATGAAGTTACAATAAAGACATTAATTACTGAAACAGGAGAATGACAACTCGGGATCGCTGAAAGATTAAATTCATTAAACTTGATAGTTCAAGATCATTTGAAATGTCTAGGTTTTATCTTAAAGCTCGACATATGAGTTGCTCATGTTCTTATGGATAGAAAATTGTACCGTCGCATTGTCGACTACGATTTAATTCTCAAATCTATTCACCACAGTGATCAATTCTATATACTGTCATCAGCTGGACAAACTGAATGATTCACTTCAACAGAAAATACCAGAATTGATCAATAGAAAAGGTGCAGTGCGTTGCCAAGATAATGAGACTTCATAAAAGTTTGGTATTTCGCCAAAAATTTAACAGGTTGGAAGGATATAATTGCCGCATCCCAATATTCTCCAAATCTGACAATTTCTTATTATTATTATTTTTTATGTCTTTAAGCAGTTTTATACTTTAACACTTTTATCACAAATGAAGAGGTCAAATATCATTTGAATTAGATTTTTTGCCAGCAGGGAACAAAAATTTTTTGAGGGTGGAATCAGGTTATTGCCAAAGATATGGCAAAAGATATTGGACTAAAATGGACAATATATAATTTAATCACGTATTTATTCACTATAAGGAAATAATCTTTCATTTTCATAAAACAAACGAAATAACTTTCCAAACAACATAATAATTCTTGTCAAACCATCTAACAGTTATCAGATAAGATTATCGTACTTTAGTTTACTATTAAAGTATATTTTAAATAAATTCTTATTGTTAACAGTGAAAATATAATGGTTCCACATACTCTGCTAAATAAAAACTTTTGTTCAATACCCGTAATTGATTATTATCAGCGATATAATGCCATGGCATTTATTTGTTATTTGGTAAATTTAGAATATAAATGAATCTTTATAATGACAGTCTAAACATAAATAACACTGATTTTATTGTTGCCAAGCCTAAAAGCAAGGCTAATGGCAGACTTCCAACAAGGCGACCACTTAAGTTCGCAGACATATTGAGTGAAAAAATATTATTAGCCTAATTCAGGATTAGGATAATATTGTCAGGAAGATTCGAATAAACACACCGTCAGCTTTAACTAACAAACAAGTTTACTGAAGGAAAGCAGCTTTACAAGGTCGAGAAGTTGCCCATGACAAGTGGGTATCAGCTTTTATACAAGAACAGAATATTCTAGAAACAACTAATTTGCATAATAAAGAAAGGTCTAGAATGTTAGAGAACATAAGGAAACAAATACTAAGGAAAAACTAAAAATCCATAACTGGACATAACAATCATGGCGAGCATCGAGCCTGCAAACTCTGTACGTGCATCACGTGCTTTGACCCTTCAGCTAGTGAGCTCGCAGAAAGCTTCCTTTATGCAGCAATATTAACACTTTTCTAGTATAATTGGTTAGATTACTATCTGTTTCATCGTATATATACTTCGTAATTACAGTATTTATGAACATCAAGCGTATGCTGCGTATGTGTCCTCCAGACATTATAAAGAAATAAAAACATGCATTTTTGCAAAGTTGCCTAAAATAAACTTAAAAATGAATAATTAATGACTTCAAATTAAAATGTACAGCAATTTAAAATTAAATTGACCAGATCTCCGGATCCAGATAAAATCAGAATCTATATATAAGCATCACCCGCAGTTGCAAAATATGAATCGGCTACTGTTTACGTATTAGAAAAAATGCTGCTGTTTAATTTTGTGAAATATTATCGAGTAACTAAAATCGATTAAAACTTGATCTTCAGACCTTTATTTTCAACAAATAGAGAATGATTATAAAAAAATATACCGATATATGAATCCTGAACTATCATGCCGCTCATAGGAACAGAATATAATTTTGGTTCAAGGTATTTTCAGGCATGCACTCAGTAATCGTATGAAAAACAATGAAGCTCTAACAATTATGGTTACAGGGATAAAATTTCAAAAATTTCAATGGCGTCAACATTTTTCTACAAGAATAAAATAAAAACATCTCTATATCATAAAGCTATAAATAGCGTTATAACATAAAGCAATAAATAGCGGTACATGTAGCACAAAAATCACAGTCAATCAGTTAGATATACTAAGAGGAGAAAAAACAATTGTGATGTGAAGTTCAAAAGATTCCTTTTGGTGTGATACTTATTTTAGTTCGAGGCAGCATCTACCGCATGCAAAGTACAATGTGGTTGAAGTAGATCAAGATACAAATTTGTGAATCAATAAATTTTGTTCTTTTGTTTTTCTACTGTTATTAGTTATTTTCCCTTTTCTTTTTACTCTGCCTAGTACAGGTGATTTTCGTGCTACAAGTACTATTATAATGCTATTATTACTGTGAATATAATGACAGTTCCATTCCATCCTATATATCTGAATAGTTTTTTTCTAATCAACTTGTATGTCGAATAAATGAAGTTTTAATAGAAAAGTATCCAGTTCTTGCTGACAAAAACGGTGGCATTCTACAGTTTAAAATGTAATTTCACACACAAAAAAAAATAAACTAAATAAAGCCAAAGAATTCGGATAAGGAATGCTATCTCACAGATCTTAATTGCTTGACATCAAATCATCTCATTACCATTCATTTAAATGATCGAAACTTTTCTAGAAGGGAAAAAATGTTGCGAAATGTTAAAAAATTCAAAAATGAAAAGCCCAATTTTTAATTTTCTTGGTTAGAAATCATAAATATTTCTTATGCATATTCTCTCTCACTTTCCGAATATATTTATAATAATATCTTAACACTATTTAAATCTTACCTCTCAAATTTTTGTGCCTTAATTTAACTTATGTTATCTTCATTCTAATATGTTATCTTATTTCTTAATCCAATTCCGCCTTTTTTTATTTAATTACTTCTAAAACGAGCTTCAGAAAATTACTGATTCTTTCATTTTCGTGCCAGAAACAAGGGGATAAAATTATCTGCCTTTCGAAGAATACACGTGATTCTCTTTTCAAAGTCTACACGTTCCAAAGAAATCCCTATCAGAAACTTATTGTAAAATCACTTGAAAGAAAACTTTGGGTCACTTTGCTCTTCTATTGTAATGGTAAAAGAGGCCAATTTATTAGCTTCGTCCTTATAATGTGCCTCCCACGGTGAAATAAATCCAAGTTAAATTTGAAAACTTTCTTCGAAAAAAAAAGAAATTTTTAAATTATGAATAAATAAAAAGTTTTGAAACTCTATTTTATAGTATGTTTTAATTAATAATTTTAACAACATCACGTATTCCAATTTGGTGAAAAAATACGACAGTTCTTGACTTTCAGTTCTTCTGATTCAATAATAAAAATAATATTACAAAATAAATGAACTTTTTCTTTCAAATTCCTGAAAAGCACTATGCTGCAATAGTTCCGCTTCAAAGTTTTGAGATCAAAATTGAATTATGTACCAAAAACTTCCCTCTACTTTCCAAAAACTACTTAAAGGAAAAAGAAAATTGAAGAAAAGAAATAATATAGCATAAAAAAGATTTGTTCATGAAATGTTTAGTGATAAATTAGAAATAGTCATAAAGGGAAAGAAACTGTATTTTTTTATTCAAAGGAAAATCCATGCTATTTCGTCTTTTCTTATAAAAATGTATCTATACAAGTTTCTTCTAATTGGAAGATTCCCACATTTGTTTCTTTATTTCAACTAATATATTTTACTTTCGAGTAACCTCTTCTTTTTGCTTCAACGATTTCTCTAAGCAAAAAGATTTTGTTTTATCAATAAGTTTAAGTGCTTAATTTTATTTAAGGATAATTCACCACAAATAAATAAGATAAAATTTGTAAACCCCATTCTTTTATTGTTTCATTATTTTATGTAATATTAATTCGAAAAACAAAACTACTGATAGCAACATTCTAAGAATTCCGTTTAAACTTATGAACAAAATTAATAATTAGTCATTTCATGCCTGCTTTTAATGCTGTTTTGATTGAAAATGATGAAACTAGAAACTTTGAAAGAGTTTGGAATTTTATGAATCTTATAACTTTGTAAGAACAATTCTTTTAAATACAAAATTTTATTTATTCCGTGTATCTCAGAAACGGTTTTAATGATTTGATACAAATTTTATACACAGATAAGGTTGCACTTTTTAAAATACCTTTCGTGGAGAAGAAAAAAAAAGGGGGAGGGATTTGCACACACAAAAAAATCTTTATTTTTTATTTATTTACTTTTAACTTATAGAATAAGTATATTCAGCTTCCACTCCAAAGTGTGGGCAGTGTAGTCTAGTGGTCAGAACAACATAAAAGACACACGTGTTGTGGAATCTTTATTCAAATCGCGCTTTAACTTTACTCTTTTTTTTTTAACTTATTTACTTTTAATATTTTTGCTTTTTTTAATCTAAATAAGAGTCTTTCTTGTAAAAAATACACCGTGATTTTACGCACACATCTTTTTGTAAAGATTGATGGTGACGATGTCATGTCCGCGATACCACGGAAAGAGGGGTGCTATAGCTTCCGAGGGTAAAACCCCCTGAGCACTCGAGGATAGAATTTTGATTTCAAGCTCATTTGAAAAAGAAACTCACACGCTCGCTTACACAGTCCCTTTTTACAGCGGATTCTTTCTCTCACCTTACAGATAGCAAGCACACTGGGTAAAAAACAACCATACCCGATCCAGGACTGGAATTCGGGAAGCAAAGATTACGGTTGTATGGCTTTTCTGTATACTAACTATACTTTACGTACTAGTCATAAAACTGTCAATCAGTGGTCTTGTTTACAATATGGTTGTGTTACTGATATCATTTCTGGAAGAGGTTACAACATTTTAAACGTTATTTAAAAGTATCAGATTTAGCGAGAAGTAGCATGTTTGACATCATTTCGAATACTTAACGATACCCTCATTTTAATATTATCTGAATAATTACCACTTTGTTTTTTATGAAAGATGAATTGCTTTTCAATGTATTTATTCAAAAATGTATGATAAAAATCACTGAGAATATTTCTCCTCATATAAATATTGTATCCACATCTAAATAATAATCATATCTTCTAGACTTTAGGTATAAATGCATAATTTGCATAAATATAACGTTTTGCATTAAACGAAACAGTTTGCGTTTCATTAGTTTTTGTTTGAGTTCTTCTTGATTCGCTTATTTAATCCAATAAGTTTGAATATTAAAATATTTTATTTAAATATAGGCACTTAAAAAACTGTTTTTAAGTTTAAAGTGCAATTAAATGAGGCTAGAGGAATTGGAAGGATTTATAAGGAGGGAAAAGTTGCAAGAGTTGTTTTTGAAATGCCGTACGTAATAAGAAAGGCTTCCAATTACGGATGTTCAGTTTCCATGTTATATCAGTTATAAGAAAATTAGTTTCCAGAGTAGAAGCATCATTACAAATGTAAATTTTTCTGTATATCATCGTAGATTTAACTTCAATGTTGTTGCATTTTTTTAAAAAAAAATCTGTATTCTGATTTTATTTAAACTTGTTTGTTCAGTATATAGCTTTTCATTTTGTATATGAAATATTGAAAATACATAGTTGCAGCAGATATTAGCTGAACTCAAATTTAATCTTCTTCTAGATGCACTATTTATTTAACTCTAAACTAAATATATTGCTGAAGAATTAAGCAAAGTTTAAAGAAAGAAACAATTCTTACATTAATACATTTTGTATATATTTTTCAGAAACTTTAATTTTTTTACAAATCGTTCTTATGTGTAAAACAAGTCATTAACTATCGTGATGAATGAAGTTCTGGTAATACACTCTTCCAAATCATTCTTCTATAACTCTTTAATATTATACTTTAATACTCATTTGTACTTTTATTGCAAATCTTTACTGATTAACTATGCTTTTTTTCTATTCTTCAAACTGTGTAATTATTTCCGATTTCAAAAGAATTTAAGTCATTTAAAACTTCTAGGGGTTCTGAGGTGAAACAAATCCCAAAGCTCCTTTTCCCCTCCAAATTTTTAATTGATTTTCATTCCGGTTTTATTCGGCAGTTTTAGATAGAAAATTTTGAAAATTACTGTTGCAAGTCCCTTTCTAAAAACTTCATTTCAATATTTTACGTATAAAAAAGCGCACAATTAAAACGTGATATTAACTTTAAAAAATATTATTTTCTTTAATACACTCTAAATGATATTTTGAAGGGAGGGAATATGTTTTTTTAACTAAAAAACTCTAAATTTATAAAATAGCATAATGATTAACTTGTAAATTGTAATTAAGAATATTACTAGAATAAATTTTCGAAATTAATTTAAAGAATACTTGATTTTGACTTGAATAAATTTGATTGCATGGGCTCTGTCATTAAATAAAGAGTAAAACTAAACTTTCTAAAATTGCTAAGAATTTTCAGGAATTGAGGGGTTCTTTGGCATATGCCAGCTTTGCTTATTTAATAATCCTGGCCCTTCTTCACCCCTCCATTTGATTAGAATTATTTAAATAATCTCTTTGATTATTGACATTACAGCTCCCTTATTGTAGATTCAAATATCTTGTGAATTTGATTATATTTATTAGTAATTGTTTTAAGGGCACGTTCGAGTATGCCTATTGATTCTGATGTTTTAAAGCAATTTTTTCTCGTGAAAGCAATATGCATGTCGCAGAGATTTTGTTATAGAAAAAGCCTGGATATCTCACGGTGAACCCACAGTTTGCAAAATTCCAACAAATGTCAATAATATTTCAAGAGCAAATGAATTTAGGACATTAGTCCTTTATTAGAAGATATAAAGTTCTGTTACTGCATAGCAGGAGAAACTTTTGCTGTAACATTAAAGAAGTTTTTAAAGAGATTTTTTATTTCCTCATAGTTATATGAATGAACATTCACTTTTATTTCTGTAATTTACTTTTAACCATGATACATGAAACCTTAAGCAAATCTTCAATATATTTTCGTTATAGAAATTTATAATTGGGTTGTTAAAATGAAATGAATCATTTTCCATTAATACATTGTTAAATAAAAAAAAGACATTATAATACTTTTGTAATAGCTGTAATTTTTTTTCTCGAAATAGACTAAAATTCTAGTGATTTTGTATTAAATTCGAAGGAATATTTAAACGAATACTAATTCTATAATAGACAAAAGATAATTTGAATTATTTCTTCGATCACATTTATATTTTAAAGTTACTGTCAGAGTAGCTTCTCACAAGGAATGTTCAAAAGGCTTAAAGTATAAAAACATTCCTAACATTTTTTAACATTAATTTATTATATTTTGAATGTTAAATATCATTTACGTGAAGAAATGCTTCCCATATTCCCCTAATACAAACAGCAACTGCAAAAAAATATTGAATGTAAAGAATACAAAAGGAAACAAAGCAAAATAAACCCAGTTTGTAGTGTATGTTGTCGCATTTATATGTCAAGATTATTTAATATTTAATGCCTTACTTTTAATAAAGAAAAATATATTATTTCATATTAATTACTAATTTTATTTAATATTTAAGTCACTGACATAACATGAAACACATGTTATATCAGCGACTTTTGATTTACATTATATGTACTTGAAAAATAGCTTTACACTTATTTTATCTTTATTGTGCTTTACACTTGTCCGATTTTCTGGTTTACTATCTGTACTTTTATTTTTTCACTAGTAAAAGCACATATCACTGATAAATTGAGCAATATTTTAAAACAGAGGTATTAAAAAAATGACTGACATTGCTTCATTTTGAAGTTCATTCTTCATTCTCTTTCGTAAGTACAAAAAAATAACAAAAAAAATTATGACAAACATACCTAAAATTGAAAACTACTACTAAGAGTTTACTATTAGATTCTTCAACTACTTAGTTACAAGCATACCTAATATTGAAACCTTAGGAAAAATATACCTAATCTTATTCTGGCACAACAACAGAAAAAAAAATGAAATATTCGTAACAAGACAAAAGATAAGATGAAATATTCGGACGATCGGTTTTCAGTTTATTTTCAATAATGAAATATATTGTTGCGAAATACGGTTAAAATATTTCAAAAAA
>JAPMOQ010036726.1:88331-117401 GCA_026543055.1 Argiope trifasciata | reverse complement strand
TGTGTGTGTGTGTGTGTGTGTGTGTGTGTGTGTGTGTGTGTGTGTGTTTACCCCTTTCAGGCCAGACCGAGATATACATGTATATAATTTGGAGAAAGGCATTGTGTACCTTGGAGGATTTTTTAAATTTTAATTAAGAGTTCTAATAGTTAAAAATTGAGTGGAACCTATTATTTCTTGAAAATAATATTGCATGAAAGTGAATATTGCATCTCATTTCAAAATTCATATTTTACTATGACAATTAAATAGTCATGCAAATTTTTCATGAATTTTGGCAATTTTCTAAAAATATTTTCTCCTCATTTCCAACAGTAGATGACGTTGTTTCTTAAAAATTCGAACCCTTTTTCCAAAAATTCGAGCCATAATCACAGGATTTTCTCCTATTATTGAAAGCAGAAGGTTTATATTTATGCAGTTTACTAGACAAATAAAAGGGTTAAATCACAGCTTTGCAAAATTTAGAAGACGGATGAACCGGATATTTGTGATTCTAATAGCACTAGGATGTTGAACTTCATAAGAAAGATGCATATACCTAATAAATAAGGATTAAATGTCTTAGAATTATTACATATTCTAAGAAGAATCATGAACATGAACATGAAACAGAATCATGAACATGAAATTTTATCTAAACTATTTATTTGCAATCAAATACAATCAGTATTGTCGATGGAGCAATTGAAGGACTGAATAAAATTAGTTATTGATATGAATACAATTATTTTACAGTCGCATTAAAAAAAATTCTAACCTTCACATAACTAATTACGTTTCAATTCAAATTTTTACTAATTCATAAAGTTAATCCTGCAACCAGAAAGAAAAACAAATCTGTATCATTTTCTATTTTTTTTATTTTTTGAATAAATCCAGACAACAAAGGAAGCTAACGGCTATCTGTTTCGTAATAATTGAATCTGAATTCGTAAATGAAGTTGCATAAGAGTTTAGAATTTTGCTGAGCTTGAACTTCCCATTAGGCATAAGAAAAAAGTGTCTTACAATACATTCGCAATGGCAACGTTTATAGATTGGCATTACCATCTGTAAATTCCGTCACCTGACGTCACAACACAGAATAAGGAAATGTGTAGTTTGATGGCATGCGTAGTTACATTTTGAAATTGCTACGTCACAAGAATCGACCTCATTTTAAGATGATCAGTTGGTTTTGCAAAATTAATATCATAATCTTTACTATCCGTCATAGTATTATCTGCAAGCTATATGAGTAGTATAAGATGAATAATGGGAAAAAAAACTGCTATTCCACAAGACAGAAATTTTAACATAGAACTACGAAATTTATCTTGGAATTACTTCTTGGATATGAGAAATGTAGTAAGGTAGGATGTTTAAAAAGTTTAATTAGATTCTTAATTTAAAATTACAGAAATTTGTTACTATTAATTATTATTATTTATCATTATTTATTAATTTATTTTATTAAAAATATTAGGAAAGGAGAAAGATATTGTTTTCAAAAAAATTATTTTGTTTTTTTAAATTAAAAACTAATTAAAATTTTAAAATCTTCATAGACAACTTCGAAACATATAATTGCATAAAAATTAATTTTAAATCACTTTGAAGTTCAAAAAATAAGAATTTCAATTATATCAATTTTATTTTAGGGCAGTTTTTTTCTTAGATTATAACACTTTTTAAATATTTTTTGCATGTCACTTAAAAATTCTATGTTATACTATACCGCACATTTTAAATATTTTATACAGAATTTTTTCTCATATCTTTAGTTACTAGATTTACCCTCACATGCTTTACAATGATGTTTAATATATTTTTAAGTACGAATTATCGCTGTTATAAAGATAACAATAAATTTTAAAAATAAAATAAAAACTAACCAATCAGGCCCAAACTGTTATCATTTTAAGATGTTTCGGAATATTATTTCGAATCAACGTTTTTTTCCTTGTGAATTACAAATAATATAAATATAAATGCATCTATATTACATATTTAGGTTGACTTTGAATACATAATGAAAAAATAATTACATTTGTTACACTTTTTGACTATTTGTGCTATTTTTTGCTATTATTATTCAGTTTCAAATAGAAAAAAATCAAAATTCTTGAACAAAATAAGAAATATCAGGGCTAAGTTTGTATTTATGCTCTGACTGATATAATGAATATATGTTCAACTGATATGATGAACAAAAAGAAAATAGTAGTAAAATAATTTTAAAAGCTAATTTCAAAACCCAAATTAGGTACAGTTATGCAATTAAAAATCAACTTCAATTTGTATCATTTGAAAAAAATTCACAAAACATTATAAAACAAATTAATAACTCGGCTATTTTTAAAAAAAAAAAAAAAAAAAAAAAAAGAATTAAAATTTTATTTAATTATGATGCAAAAAATTTATTATTTACATTTTATAACTTAAATACTTTGTTGACATTACTTTTAGATAGACATGCTTTCTGTAAATTGTTTAATGCAAAAAATTGTACAAACAGAATACAATATCTTACATGACAGATCTTTAGATCTAAAATTACCAAATTTCATATGCAATTACATCTTGCATTATAGAAACTAATTAGATAGATTAACTCATTAAACTCATTAAGATAGATTTGTACAATTTAAGTGGTCAAAATTTTATAATTAATTAAAACGTTAATTGATTTTTAATGCTGTTAATGATAACGCAGCCTATTATTTAAAAAAACCTATTTTGACTTAATATTTTAAAAATTATATTTTCAGTTATATTAATTTTAATACCATAAATAATTTCTTATTTTTAATAAATTTTAAAATGTAATGTTCAACAACAACTTCCATCATTTTAATTATTGGATTTAAATTCATATATCATTGAAAGTATAATAAATATATTTTTTGTATGAGCATCATTAATGCCTATAATTAAGGACAAAGCTCAAAAATAAAAAATAAAAAGATAGACGAATAAAACATAAACAGCTACGATATTTCAGAATTTTTCATCTATTTTAATAATTTTTTTCAAAATCGTGTCAAATTCTAACGATGCTTTTTTACTGTCAAATCAAAATAAATTTAATATTTTGAAATTTAAAATAAATAATTAATTTAAACTAAAATAATAAAAATAAAATTTTAAATTTTCATCTTTTTTTCCTATTCCTATTAAAGTTATACCTTCAAAAATTGTATTCTTTAATCAATAATTTCACGGGAAAATTTATTCCTCCGCTTTTGTTAAAATGAATACATTTCTTAGGAAGATATTTTCTGGAAATTGTGAGACACAAAATTCATTATGCATATTATTGATGCCAATAATCGAGAATACGCTTCAAAAATAAAATAATGATGGACGAATCCATTGAAAAAGGAATCAAGCATAAACAGTTACGACATTTCAAATTGTTTCTTCTGTTTTAATATTTTGTTTTTCAAAATAAATGTTAAAATCAATTAATAACTTTTTTTAATCGCTGTTATGAAATTCAAACCAATTTAAACATTCCATCAAAATTTTAAATCTTTCATTTCTGCATTAAATTATGCTTTTTTTTTTTAAAAAAAAAGCATTCTTTAACATTAATTGCACAGTAAAATTTGTTCCTTCACTTTTATCAACACGGTAATATTTTTAATACAAACTATGGGATGCAAAATTCATTGCATACGCATTACAAAGGTTAAGACAATCATTTAAAATATAATCATGCTGCAATATTTCCAATATAAATGCTTAATTTTTTTTAACATTGCAGAAAAATTCAAGTATCCTCAAAACTTGTTCCTCACCTTCCTCGTAGGTCTTGTAGCACACCTCCTCTGAGAGGACGCTCATCTTCCTTCCGCCACTTCCCTGCCGCGACTGAACGCTCCGGGCAACCCCCGCCGTCGCTCCCAATCATCTTTCGACAGAGAATCAAACATCGCGCGTCTCTCTCCAGAGGGCATCGCGATGCATTAGTCCATTACGGCACTGTAAGTGTGAATATGACTCAACGCCCCCGTGCTTCATTTCCGGTGGACATCCACCGGTAATGTGGATAATAGTGGTCATTTACCAATGAAAACCCATTGACGCCAGCAATAAGTTCACGCTGCATTAAACCATCATCTCGCATTTTAAACTCAGGCGTTTGGCAGTCTGTCTGTTAAAAATAGAGCCAAATGCCTTGTGAAGACGCATCATCTCCTTCAGAGTATTTACAGAACACTGGGTAGTATTATTATCTAGATTTGAATGGGTTAATTAACACTATAATAATAGTTTGAACAGAAATGGGATGAAAATAACAGCTGATATAAAGGTATGATGTGTAGAATATGATAAAAAGTATAATGATTTAGATTGGGAAACTGTAATTATACATTTGTTTAGTAGTAGTATTGTATTAAAAAATTTAATGGATTGTTCCAAATCAATTTTGGAATCAATTGTATATTTCTAATGACAAAAAACGCTGTCTTCTTCTAATGGGAATGCCACTGGTCACACAAAGTGATTCTATTAATCTTGTTACTTTTTCTCATAAGTAGTATAGTAACCTTCAAAAAATTCGAATTCGATATTTTGGCGAATGTTCTCATTTTAGACCTCTCTGAGTTTCAGAAAACACATTTTTGGGGAAAATATTCATATGTTTCTCTTTCTGAGACAAAAATAACGAAAAACGCATTGAGCTAGACAGATGAAATTTGGTATGCAGTCTTAACACAAAATTTGTAGATTCATTTCAAATTTTGAGTGAAATACGCTCAAAAGAAGTCTATTTGTCCAGTTGTTTGAATATAATTTAACATGATTACAAAACGATAAAAGCTAAAGGGATACAATCTGGACACACATTTAACATTCATAGTGTCGATATCCATTTGAAACAAATCGAACGAGGAGTTGACGGTGTGTCGGTCTGTACTTTTAGAAACATATAAACACAATAACTGAAAAACGCACTGAGTTAAATATATTAAATTTGGTATTGGATTTTATGAGTTCAAGTGTTGTTTAACGAACTTTTGCTTCAGTAGATTGTGAAAAACGCATCCAAAATAAAGATTCGATTTTCAGATAATATTAACCACATTCCAGGGCTTAATCGCCAAATTATTTGACACGTCAAATTCAGTAAAAATACTAAATTCCCGCCAAAGGTTTATATTCCGTAACTTTTGCTCATCAATTCCATGCAAGGCATCTTTAGTATGCTAGAAAGAAAGATTAGAGAATTTGCGAGAAGGTTTTAGGAAGATCACTTTCGCTGGTTCTTGAAGCGATCATATATTTTTCCACCATGACAAACGCTTTTCTCTTCACATTCTATGCAATCAAAATAAAATAAAAATAAAACCCCTCTCATAGCATAGTTATTGGTACAGTGCCGTTTATGAAATTAAAAATTTTTTAATGCAGGTTTTGCGATTTTCGTAAGGTTGTTTTTGTTACTTATAGCCCTTTATAAGCCCACTAACAAAAAATATGTCAGCGATTTTAGCCGAAATGACCGTCTCCTGCTTTTTCAGTCGCACCAACTAGAGCCAAGAGTACGACTTAGTTACTTCATGCTTTACATTCACTTGCACAACCCCTTTTTACAAGGAAGCGCATTCACATAGGCAGAACACAAAAGAAAAACCATGCTCGAACCAGGACTCGAGCCCGTGATGCCCAGATCAAGGGGAAGACGCACTTCCTCTGTACCAGGAAGCCACAATTTTTGTAAGGTATATCTTTCCATTAAGATATTTGATTTAAATTTGATACATATCTATGGTTTGATGCAGCAATTACATAATAAAATTCAATATTTTTTTACTTAAATTTTACTTTAAAACTTTTTACTTAATTTACGTTTAAACAGATAAATATACAGACGCAATTCCCAAATTGATTTTGCATTCAAGTAGTACTAAAAAATACAAATTCATCAAAATCTCAGAATAGTATGCTTTGAAAATTATATTGTTTTCTAAGTATGTTCTATATCAGAAAATAAATGAATGAAAACTATGTTTTGCACCAGAAAGTAAAAGAATGAAAACTATGTTTTGCACCAGAAAGTAAAGGAATGAAAACTATGTTTTGCACCAGAAAGTAAGGGAATGAAAACTATGTTATGCACCAGGAAGTAAAAGAATTATGTTTTGCACCAGAAAGTAAAAGAATGAAAACTATGTTTTGCACCAGAAAGTAAAAGAATTATGTTTTGCACCAGAAAGTAAAAGAATGAAAACTATGTTTTGTACCAGAAAGTAAAAGAATGAAAACTATGTTTTGTACCAGAAAGTAAAAGAATGAAAACTATCTGACAGTAATCTATGCACAGAGACAGATAACAAATCACAGTTCATTGTAACTTTTATGTAAATCACTTCAACATCTACCATAAAAAACTCATTTTCTGATACTCTCGCCGAAATTGCTGCAGAGCTGGTGTTATTCTTAACTTGGTTGAGTCATAGTTAACATAGTATGCAGAATGTTAAAATAGCACGAAAGATCACTTCTCTTGACTTAAAGAATTTTTTAAGCTCTTAACCCATTTGCGTAGCTTAAGATTGGAAAAGATGTATCTTCTCTATAGTGATAAGCAACTTAAAATTGTATCTGGACCTTTTCAAAGATGTTATGCGAATAATTGTATGTGATGTTGGAAATAAACAAAGAAAAGGGGAAAATGAATAGGAAGGAGTGGGATTTATCAATTCTTCTATTCATGAAATAGTTTTAAAAACGAAGAACCACTGAAAAATTCCTTAATCCTTTGGACCCCACGATGACATATACGTCCCGCTGATATTTTTAAATCATTCAAATGGGGAATTTATTATAATGCATGTTCTAATGATTTTCTGAGATTACATTCAAATGTTAGTGTAATTTTGGACTATATCTCAGTAATAAGCTAAAACTAAGGAAACTTGAATGAAACCTAAGTAATGTTGCATTCTGCATAATTTTTTTTGCGGTGTATCATACATAGAAATATCATGAATAATGTTAGATATGTAATTAGTAAAAATTTTCTTACTATAAAATTGTTTTAAAATATTATAAGGAGTATAGATTCAACTTTTCAAGGTATTTTATATGGTCACAATAAAATGTTATGCATGACAAATGTCCAACATGACAAATGTCAATGGGACACATGTGTCCCATTTAAATAGACCATTGGGGCACATAAGATCCTTCTCAAAAAGTGCACCTATAGTTAATATTTGTTTTTCTTTTAGCAGAATATGGCTATTTATACTTTATTTGACCCATTGGAGTTTTAAATTATCTTAATTTTGCAAAAGATTTGCAATATTAAAAGGGTTAAGGAGACAATGTATTCACGTATGTATGCACGTTTAAAGTAATCGCCTGTTTCATGTGCACAAGTGTAACATGCCGAAGGAATCTCATTTTTGAATCTAACAATTATATTACAGGAAAGAAAAGAACGTGAGTCAAAATAATGTAACATAATGCAGAAACTTTTATATTAAATTACTAGTACAGTTCCATTTCTCATGAAACTATTATGTCAGGTTATCATATTGTATAAAGTAACCAGGTGTTAATTATAATCCTGAATAATACTCATTTACAGCCTTTTCTCTTCTCATTAATTGCTCTAGTTTAAGAGTCCCTAATTTTTCAATTTAACATTTACTTAATAAACAATTAACATTTCGAAAAGTAATATCTAGATCTATTTTTTTTATAAATTAACTTCTAAAAAAAATGTCTTTCATGGCTTTTGCTATACATATGGAATATGGGCATTTGCATATAATAATGAAAAATGAATTAATCGCAAAAAAATAAAAGAAATTCTAAGACGTATAATATATATTTCCTTGAAAATTTATCCATGAAAATTTCAACTACTTTTTTTCCTTTGTTTTTTAACAAGAGAAAAACAAAATATAAAATTTTTTAAAAAAAATTCTCATATTTTTCCCGAGGGATTTTATTTAAACTTTTCTTACTATTTTCTTTGTTTTTTAACAAAAGTCATACAAAACATAAAATTTAAAATAAAATATCCCATATTTTTTCAGAGGGATTTTATTTTAATTTTTCTCGCTATTTTCAAAGTTAAGTTCAGATATCTGATTACATCAGTATTTTACAAAATGTGAAAATGTGACGAGGTGTGAATTTCCAATTTAAACTGTTGCACAAAATTGCATTTTAAAAAGAGTTTAGAAAAGAAAAATTTATTTATATACATTTTTTCTTTTATCATTTTAGATTTATCTAAAGTAATTTCTTTTTTCTTTTATTTTTCATATCATAAAGAAACAAACATTTATCTATTTAAAGATAGCTTTACAATATAAAATCTTCTTATTCTTTTTTCTTATCCTCATATTTTAAACTTCTAAAATAAATTTGAATCGAGTGTTCATTTGTTGGCATATCAACTAATCTTGAGTAAATGATCGCCAATTTAGATTTCAGATGTTGCGATTAATGCACACATAATGTCTTTTAAATATTATTTATTTGTAAATTCTGCAAATTTGAAATCAATTTCAAATTGTATTGAATACAAGTATTATATAATTATTGTATATTGTATAACAAGGTTTTTGTGTGAGTATTTAATTAAAATAAAAATTCCGTATTCAACAAACATTCTTCTGTTATTTACTGATTGAAATGCAGTTTGTTTTATAGCAAGCAACATGATTACTTCATAGAATTTTTTACCTTATTGATGAAGGCAGTAAAATATTTTTTAAAGTCTTAGACACCATTCCAGTTATGATAATATGTCAGCACAGAAGTTGACAAGAGATTGACAAAGGCCAATAAAATAAATTTACAAAGAAATATGATTCTTTTAAGCTAGATATAAAAAAATAATAAAAAAAACTTAAGAAAAAATAGTTAATTAATTTTACTAATTCCTTCTTTAATTAAAAATATAACTGGTTTTCTTTTATAAATATTTCTTTCCACTTTTCTACTTTTAAAAGTTTAATCAATGTTCTGGAAAAAAACTGAAATCAAAAGTAATTTTCATCGATAAAGAAAATTGCTCTCATTCAAAACTTTATCAAAGTATCAAAGTTATGACAAAATGGTATGCCAAGTTTCATGTCTTCAAATGCAAGCAAAAAAAATTATAAAACTGATAAGATTGATCAATATTGTTTGTTACACACAATAAAAAATTGAATCTTTGTTTCAATGATGGAAGAATTGTAATGGCGACAGAAGCTCGCTTATCGTTTGGTAAATGTGATTGTTGATTTTGTTTTTATTTTAGACAACAAACATTTGGGGGGGGGGCATTCTTAGTATTTCCGGAAAAGAAAAAAAACGAATCACCAAAGTGTGCTTTGTTACATAATAAATTTTTATTTAGATATATATGGTCATTATTTGTTGAAAAAATATTAATTTTATTTTCTTATTTATACTTCTGATTTTTTTAAAAATTTTATGTACAAATGTTTCGAAATAATTTCGAGTTCTAGTTCAATTTTCTTTTTTTTTTTTATCATACGAACAAATTGTTTTTTAATTCAGTTTTTTTTTTTTTTTTTTTTTTTTTTTTTTAACAAATTTTTTTTTTTTTTTTTTTTTTTTTTTTTTTCTTCTTTTTTTTATCAGCCACTTTGATTATCTTGAATGCTAATATGATTTTTTTACGTAATTTCATTTCTTAAAGAAGGGATTTATATATTTTGCTAAGTGTTAAAAATAGTAGAAAATAAATAAAATGGCTTTAATCCGGCTTATTGTTGGTTTCTAGACTGGTAATTGGCTTTATTTTTCATTTTGATAAAACTAATTTGACATATTTTCAAATAAATGTTTCTGATTTTCTTTTTAAGCATTTGATAAATAAAGAGTATAAAATTTGTGGTATTGCATGCATAAAATCAAATAATTTTCAATAAAAGAGAATCAAAAATAAAAAGTGATAATTTTAGGGAAGATAACAGATCGTCTGAACCTCTCAATTTAAAAACTGTAAAAAATAATTGTGTTACTTTTCTTTAGAAAAATAATGCAAACTAAATAAATAAACTAAAAAATTATATTTGAATCACAAATAGTATGTTTTTGGGACGATAATAAAATTTATTATTTGAAAATAAATACTAATGTATATAAAAACGTGAAATAAAATTAATTTATTTAAAACAAATAGCATAAATTTATTTTCAACTGTAGAAGCTAGAGTTAAAAAGATTATTTTATTTATTGTTACAATGCATATATTCTGTAAGTTAAAAACAAAATGAAAAGCTTACATTGGAATCAATATTGGATGAACAAATAACTTTTTTTTGTCTTTAATAAAGTTAATAACATATAGTTTAAATTTTGAGGAAATTATAAAAATGCCGTGAATATCACTAAGATAATAAAAAAAATTATTGAAAATAATCTAAGATTAATTTTGAAAACTATCTTTGAAATAAAAGTATCTCTCCTATTTTATTCGTTTAAATCTGACATTATTAAGAAATTCGCAAGTAAAATAATTTAATATTCTTTCCTTTCACTCATATTATTGGTTTGCTGGAATGTTTGTACAATAGGTTTACAGTAAAAATTTCTACGAAAGATAAAGAAAGTACTTTTAAAATAGAAATGAATTCATAACTAATTTAAATTTCGTAGAAAGGATTTTATTTATTTGACAAGTAAACCTTCATTTATTCCATAACACTACTTTCATAAACTCCATAACCTTGCAGTTTTGGAAAATAACAAAATTCATCTTCAACTTACATTGTTATCGATTTTTCAGACTCGTAGCAAGATTACTTTCTGTCGAGAAAGTGACATTATTAAGGAAAGGGTTGCAGCTGTAATGGATTGTGCAAACTCTAGATTAGCCGAAGAAGGAACGAGTATTCAAGTGCTGCTTAAAGATCTGAACGAGCAAGGAAAATCCTCTTTGTTTGATTAAAGCATAACCTTTTGACTTCCGAATACAGCAGAGTCAAATAGAAACATTGAAGAGTCTGAAGGAAGAATAACAAGGGACACATACAGCAAGATGGCAAGCATGAGATTTTACATTTTAGCATTATATTGAAAGCTGTTTGTAGAAACACAAAGGAATATTAACTGTAAAGAAAATAAAGCAAAATTCCCTCTTCTATTTTTTGACTCTATAATATTGTCACGAAGATTCAAATGAATACACCGTCAGTTTTTAACAAACAAACAAATTAATTGAAGGGAAATAGCGACTCACAACTTTACAAGGTCGAGAAGATGCCCACGACTAATGGGTATCAGCTTTTATACAAGAACAGAATATTCTAGAAACAACTAATTTACATAATATAGAATGTTAGAGAACACAGGGAAACAAACTAATAAACCATACTTTGGACATAACAATCTTGTCGAGCATCGATCCCACAAACTCTGGGTTTGGATCACATGCGTTGACCATTCACCCACTGAGCTTGTAGTAAGATTTCCCTATGCGACAATATATCGTTTCTGTACATAGAGAAGATGAATAAACATGCATTTTACATTTTTCTTAATTAAGTCTTTGGTTTCTAATTGGTGGCCTTGTGGTAAGGTCTCGGCTTGAGGTAAATCAGAAGTTCGAGATCCGATTCCACCGAAGAACCATCGGGTAGTCAGGTTTTGAGCACGTTAAATACCGTTGGGGTCAAACTTCCTCCCGTTGGTATAATATGAATGCTTGGAGAGAGGCGTGCCAAGTCAGATGCAGTCCTCATTATCTCACAGCGGTTCAAACTTACCAGGTCCGTCCTAAAAAATGGAAATCTAATGCTACGAAACTGGAAATCAATATAACTAAACTCTTATTTCTAATAAATTTATAATTTTGGTGCTGAGATCAACAGTCAAGTATATTTTGCTTTCTGTACTTTCGAATTAGTGTGTTCGTATATCCAAAGAAACTAAAAAACAATGCTCTTATTGATAGATTCGATTGAATATTAAACTTAGATCTAATATCTTTAAGAGCCAGCACTAAAATTTATTTCACTAGTTTATTGTATTTTTCAGTCAGATATGCATAGGCATTATCAGCTTTTTTTACGTATTCTCTACATATTTGTAGGGCCGTGGTGGCCTGTGGTAAAGTCTCGGCTTCGGAACTAGAGGGTTTCAGGTTCGAGACTCGATTCCTCCGAAGAACCGTCGTGTGAGTTAATTGCACGTTAAATATGACAGGCCAAACGTCCTCCGGCTGGTGTGGTGTGGAGAGGGGGGTGCCACTTCAGGTGTCGTCCTCGTCACCTGACCGTGGTTCAAAATTACGAGGTCCGTCCCAAAATAGCCCTCGTGTTGTTTTAAACGGGACGTTAATATAACTAAACTAAACTACATATTTGTAGACTAGCAGCCTTTGACGACTAGCTGATGCGCCAAGTATTATTACTTATTTATAATGAATTACTATATGAGGAAGGTTTTATAATTTTATATATGTTCCATTTTTTATAAACATTTTTATCTTGGCTCCTTTTTATTATCTGTTGCTCAGAAAATCCTTGAATATATTGAAAAGCAATCAATTACGTACTTCCTTACATTTTTCGAATAGTTCCTTGTTGCTTGTTTGTGCTTTTTGTTTCATCTGAGGTATTGATGAAGGCCCTCGTAAAGAGTCAGTGACATAGGAGTGTTCTTCAACCTGTGCGCAGGAATGTTCGGCCGTCTTGGTAAGTGCCTGTTCCGCATCTCTCCACCCCGAGACCGAAATAGCCGGGGGATTGTTTGGCCTTCCGTCCGTCATCAGAATGCAGATCCCATTAAGCCTCTACTTTGTATCTCATCAGTCGATTCTGCACTAGCTCATTAGGAGAAACAACCTTGTTGCGTTCCGCTTCTTGCAAAACGAACACAAGTGACGATTCTCAGATTATCTAACGAAGTATGCAAATACCCATTTTTAACTCTTTTTCTCTATTGACGTGTTGCTTTCATCTGATGAGACAGAGCAAGAAATAATAAAATGGAACAATGCCACAATCAATCATCAGTTTTCATATTAAAACATTAAAAGGAATCTTTTTTTCCCTCTTTTAATAAAATATTAGCTATCTATGACAATTAACTATTTTGTTCAGAATATGGATTTTCTGACTTATAACAATTAAAACAGTGCGGGTATTTAAAATTTATTCTTGTTAAAAAAAATAAGATTGAAAAATATGAATTTAATGGAATCAATATGTTTCAAAATAACTGCAAGTATAACTTTAAAAAAAAAAAATGTTTACACCACGAAGTAAAAATGAAAGCGAAAATCCTACTAGAAGTTAATATCCACATCAAACAATTACTTTTTATCTTAATTTTAATATTGTCCAAATACTGCGGTTGAATGATTTGATGGGAAATAAAATCAGTTTGAATTTTAATATAACAATAAAAATATTGTTATTGACTGAATATCAAATTAAACTTAAAAACTATTAAAACTAGAGAAAAAAGATGCTTAAAATTATTTTGATATTAATATAATAGTAACTTTTAAGGTGATAAAAAATAAGACAGAAATAATATTTTTTGAATATTTAGCTGTAAATCACCAAAAAATCTTTTAATTTTCAATTTACCTATCTTAATTAATTTTGAAAATTGACAGCGGCTTTCCGTTTTTTTTAAAAAAAAGAAAACAACTGTGCCAAATATCATCAAGATTGGATAACGAAACTGTAGATTTGTATAAAGGAAAATTCAAATAAGAATTTACTTTATAAATTGTTCAATGAATAACTAAGATGAAAAAATTATGATTTTTTATCGATATAGAGACCATTTGAGAAGAGTTAACTATCGATAGAAGCATTTAAAACTGAGAAAATATTTCTTTTAAAAAAATTAGCTTTTTTTTAATGTTTGATAAAATTTTACCATTTAAGAAACATTCAATATAGCATGACAATACTAATGAATTTCATTAACGATCTATTTTGACGATACACGAGTGTTGTTTTAGAATGGATCTGCCAATTACTTTCTCGTATTGAGGTAAACCTAGACAAATATTGTAATCATTAAAACATTCCAATTCGAAGTATCAATAAATCTCCAAGCTTCAGAGATCCCTTGAATCCGAAAATCACATTTTGCAAGTTATAGCTATCTGTTCATAAATAGGGTATCTGATACGTTATCTTAGCACAATTTGTTGATTTCTTCAAAATACAGATAAAAATCAATCGAAGAGAAGTTTGCTTCTATCAATATACATGTGACGACGAGAGCTCAAAAATGCGAATACCTGAATAGATGAAATGTAATACACAGATTTATAATTAGAATGGTAGATGCGTATTAAATTTTAACCCAAATCTTCGATAAGAGAAGAATTATTTTTGGTCTGTTTATTACGTTTTTGGTCTTTGCATATACGTGAAGTAATATATCCAAAATGCAAACATCTAGTAGCCAAAATTGCTACTAGATTTTCTTTTATATTAAACCATAAAATCATTTGATCAAAACCAATTCGTATAAAACGTTTATTTAATTTCTTCGTTATATATATATTACGAAACATAATACAAACGAAAGGATAGCCTGGTTAGTAGGGCCTTGATCTCTCATCTATTAGGTTGCGAGTTCAAACCTCGCCGGTCAAAGAGTCCCCGTGTGTGATGGTAACTGGCGTACGTATTAATCTGTTGGTCGCAAAGTCCTCCATGTCGAGTGTAATACCACTGGAGGCCACTGGTTCAGAGGTGATCGTTCTCTGATTCAAGTTTAAATTACGATCTGTGGATGAATGAACGAAATGCATAAATGAAGTCCTCCCCGTAAAAATGGTTGTGACGTGTGTGTAGCCAAGTCATTCCCTTGGCCCTAGTTGGCGCTAATGAAATAACAAGAGATTCTCACTCGGCTTAAATCGCTGACATATAACTGCTAGTTGACTTGTCAAGTGCCATAAGTCGCAAAAAAACATAAAACATGAGAGATAGCGTCACTATACAAGAAGATATACATGGAAATCTGGGGCGAACACTTACGTTTGCTGACAGTTATAAACTTCGAGCCACATCCCAACCGTATCCTCTTTTTATACTCTGGAATGAAAGGTGGATAAAAGAAGAATAGAAAAGAAAGTGGTAGATTTTTTTTAGTACGTGAAAAGAGTTGAAAGGAGAGTAGTGGCATTTTTTCGCACAGTCGTTGAAGGCCCTTGCCTCATGCCTCAAGACGGTGGGGAAGGGGTTCAAGAATGGGGGGCTCAATGTATAAGAAGAAAGATAAAATCAATTTTGAACCTATCTAAATCAATTGACAGAAGAGTATTCACGCTGGTTTTGAACCGAGTTCAAAGCAACAAAAACGACAACTAAGTCGGCGACTCATTTCTAAAACTGCCACATTACAGAAACTTTCCAGAAACCGACAAAAATTCAAAATCTCTTTTTAAAACATGGAAGTATAAAATAACAAAGGGCTACAGCCTTTAAATACCTTAACCATTAATATAGAGCTCGATTTGCATTATCTCTCTGGAATCTAGATATCTCATTGTAACTGTTAATACAGTTGGGAATTATGTGACCACATATGTATGTCTTCATTTGTGATGATGCTATTCATACACTCCGATTAACTGATATGGAGAGGCCGTGATAACCTGGTTGGTAGGGGTCAGCCTCGCAACCGAAAGGTCACGGGTTCTGTCCTCGTCTCGGCCAAAGACCGCCGTGTTGGCTAATGGCAGTTTGGACACGTTAAATATGTCATGACTGCAAAGTCCTCCAAGTTCCCATAACAATTGATACCTATGGGGGTACTGAAACGGGGATGAGTCGGTCTCTGATTTGGATTTGAATTCTGACTTTTGGATGGATGAAGGAGTGTAGGAAAGAATTCAACCGCCCATTAAAAAGGGTTGTGTCGTATGTGTTCGAGCAAAGTTTTTAACGGTGCTTGTTAACAACAAAAGGTGCACACTACTGTCTTAATTCGAAAGAGCTAAA
This sequence comes from Argiope trifasciata, assembly GCA_026543055.1. NCBI lineage: Eukaryota > Metazoa > Arthropoda > Arachnida > Araneae > Araneidae > Argiope > Argiope trifasciata. The sequence goes on along the minus strand of JAPMOQ010036726.1, from coordinate 101,454 downwards.
TCTCATTCGGTTTGGTATGACCAAGTGGCATTAGACCGACCCGATATTGAAACAAATAAATCCTGTGTTTTGATTTGGTATTGCCTTAACAAGGAAAAGATTATCATCACAGCTAACAAATATCTGTGTATTTGTTTATATGCAGAATACGCCTAAAATATTATTTATAGGAAAGTTACATTTCACTTCTGTGGGGAAATTGAACATATATTACCAAAAGGGTAAACAGCATATGATTTCAGACTCCTAAACAAACAAGTATATAAGATTTTCAGCATTTTTAACTTGAAGGTGAAGAATGTGAATTCAATTCTTTCGAAAATCAATAATTATTTAATAAAAACTAACTGAAATTTTTTTAAAAAATCTTTGTTGACCTAAGTAAGAATCAAATTTTTAAAAAATTATATTGTTTATTTTCGAGGAAATGCAATCAATTCCAAATAATCTTTAATGTTTTGTTCAATTTTAAAATCCTCTATTTTTTTTATTAAAAAAAACTTACATGAATTTTTCAGGATTTTTCCACTAAAAAAATACCACAGAAAGGGTGAAAAGATTCAAAATTTAATTTACTTCATTGTTATCTTAATGTTGGTGAGATTTTCCTTTACATTATTTTAAACAAAATAAATAAACGAAAAAAACCCCTACACTTTAGATTAAATTTCACGTTGATAGATTAAAGCCTAAACCTTTTCTTTGTATTGTTTTAAGATGATTGAAAATATTAACTATGAAACGTCCGGGATCTTTTGCATTTTAGACTTTCCTTAGGTCAACTGAAACCATATTTGTAATTCTATTTGTGCATCTATCTTCGGATGCTAAGACGCAATAACGAATCAAACTAAACTATTTAAACGTGATACATTCGTTCAACACCCACACTTAATTGTCTAAATGATGTTTTTGAACTAGATACAAGTGAGTTCTAAAATGCAATAGGTTAATTGGATAGTATTTGGTATGAGGTTTTATCACCAAATTTTTAAATGTATAGTGAAATTTAAACTAAATTTAAAAACCTTGGTCAAAATTAGCCAACGGATAAAAATTCAAAACTCATTATAGTATATGCAAGAAAGTTTGGATGAAACTTCTCTCACTAGCTTCATACATCTATGTAATCCTAATGTTAAGAATCTGTAATATTAATTTTCTACACATTTAGTCATATAGTAGGGAAAAGAGTTTTACAACTATTTTAATGGAAGCTAAATCAATGATCCTCAGGCTTGGCACTGACGAATTTGACCACGTAATTGAAGGTTCTTGAAAATACATGTATTATTGCGATATATCTATTACAATTCCAGATCTGTCATTTCTTCTAGAACATTCACTTCACTGTCCTGGAAACTATGAAAACGCAGACAAACTAAAACGATAAATCCAATGAACTATCTCTTTGAAATGTGACCGAAGAGCGAGTTTTTCAGTTATTCTGAATTATTTTTAGTTAGCTATTTCCTTCTTGCACTTATGCTGTTGATAGCTGCAATTGCTATCTTGACATATGTTTCTGCTTTTATAGGGATCTTCTAACTATGTATAATGCTTTCTTGTAGATAAAAGTCTCATTTTTCACTGTTGAACCTTTTAGATTTCTTACATTGTACATCGACCAGATGTATTTTCAGGAACAATATATTCGAACAGTGACGTGCACCCTAATGAGGTTTGTAAAGCTGAAGATAGCCCCAGAAAGCTTTATTTAAAAATTGTCAGCCTAATTTCATGGTATAAATTTAGAAAAAATTTCTAAGATACATAAAATATTAATAAAAATATTAACACTTTTGTGAAATATAATTGGCATGTTTCTATTTGTTCCCAAATGCTCACGTTGTGATTACAGATGCGTTCATTTTGTCATGAACTCTGAGAGTTTGTTTAAATAACATTGCTCATAGACTTGAATGCCGCATAATTAATAGTTATATTTAATAATATCATTAATATTTTAAGGAAGTTATAAAAAATATTCTGAAATAAATCAGTATAATGTTGAGGAATTAAAAAAAATGCACTACAGTGTGATGCTAATTCAACAGTTTTTTAAAAAAGAGCGGTCTTATATTGTACATCACCCTAGAATTGCAAAGTGTTTGCTTATGCTCTTATATCAAATATTGTAATTTATATTGTATTGAAAACGATATACTACATTTTTGTGGGTTTTGAAAGTTTATGCTTATAGTATTATCTCTCCCTTCATACATGTGTGTGAGTTGTTGTTCAATTCATATTTTCAGAGTTACCTAATATCTAAATAGTAATCACTGAAATAATATTTCAAATTAAAATCGAAGCAACATTTAAAGGAAATATAATGAGTTCCTATTTCTTGTAACACTAAAAGAAAAATTATTTTAAAATAATAGCAGCATCAAAAAATTATTGATATATTGCATTTGAATGTTAAAAAATGTTGGTTCTAATGGAAAAATAATTTAAATTTCAGATAAAAACAAAGGATTATAAACATTATTTTATAATTATTCATAGGCGTATTAAATCTACACGTTTATGTACTTAATTGAAGTGCAATCCGTTCATTAAATACATGTACAGTTCAAAATCTGTGAATTAAAAGGCATCAAAAATGCACCTTATGAAAACGGATATTGAATAGTAGCCCTGCCAAGCAAAATATCTGTATATATATTGTATATATATATACAATTTCTTCTATTCCAGTCAGCTCACACCAAACTGTTTCGAAAATCCCTTAGGTGACGTAATCGAGGGTTTATTGCTTTATGAAGACTTCTTGACCGGAAGGCCACTTTAATCGCAAACATCATTATAAGCCCTAGATCTCGCGGGAGAGAAAAAATTCGCTCCAATAAAACATAATCTTTTTGCCATGTTTCCGAATGTTGGATATATTTTTAGGCAGGGATGGCGAACCAATTCGATGGAAGCCTACAAGAGTGACTAAGTAGTAAGCTTATGCTGTAAAAAGGGCTAGAATCAGGGGTTCTTTCATTTCTGTCCATGCGTATCTTCTTTATTGGCTTGGGAACATTTCTAAATTTCGGATATACAGGGCGCAAAGAAAAAAAAAAGGGAGTAATTGCTTATTTCCTTAAATATTGCATCTAGGCTTACACTTCAAGCTACAAAGTTTTGTTAAATAAGTTATACAATTGTAAACACAACAAAAAACTTTTCAGATTCTGTGGAGGTTCGGTTAGTTGTGTTAAAGCCCCCTTTTTAATTCAAAATTTAGGGTATCTTGTTTTGCACTTCGTGAAATTGAACTGCGGTCAGAGCTGGCAGCAACTTTTTAAACTTTCTACTTCATATCAGTGGGGAGACATATGGCCCCGACTTATTTAACGTGCTCCAGATTTTCTTAAGCGACGGTTCTTGATAGAATCGGGGCTCGATCCTGAAACCCTCCGATTTCGAAGCCAAGATCTCTCAATCTGACCACCATGGCCCTGTGATAAGTCTCGCTGCTCCTTTAAAAAAATTTTACTCATCACTTTTAAATAATTTTTTATATTCTATATGAGTACAATCATTTTAATATTAATTCCTACTTTTTCAACTTCAACCAAATCACAAATTATTGTTATTGGGATTCAGTTGTTAGGAAGGTAATAATAATTCAATATATCTCAATTTTTACAAAATTAAATATTTTAACAGTTGCCTGTTGTTATTGTTTTCAGCAGCAATAGAACTGTTTAAATGTTCAACAAAAGTACAATGCACACAATTTAATAGAACGAACAATGAATCTTTGCTTTGTTCCTTTCTGTTAAAATTGATTCGCTGTTTTGCAATCAAACGTTGTACGATATTTTTTTGCTGAGTAATAGTGCAATTTTTGTGAATTTCAATGAGGCTACAGCCATCTTTATGTTCCTCGTCTTCATGACGGTATGGGAAATCCTAGAATATTCCTTTCCACCAACTTACCGTCACTTGGGGATGTTGATTCAGATCTAGACTTGGATCAAGATATGGATGTATCACCTCATCCACTTGTTCAACAAGTTGCTGTTGTGCCCTCGTATGCTGTATATATGATATGTCAGGCTCTGGAGCTTTTTGCTGAATTTACTCCTCTGAAAGTTCAGAAGGTTGATACTCCAAATGCAAAGTCTTTAACGATTTACGGAATTGGTGTGCCTTGAGCTTTCTGAACTTGAGCCTGGCTCTTATTTGAGGAATCTTATGAAATTTACTAATTTTGTGTGGTCCTGAACTTGCCAGTTCAATACAGACAATGGCATAGTGCATTTTATCACCAAAATTGTAACCAGCTTCCAATATTGTTTAAAATTGACTTCTTCGGTTGTCAGATGTTGCATCACAAGCTATCATTAGCATCTAGATACTGTTCTAAAAAGGGCCATCGATTGTCAAATGCTCTGTCAAGGTTTGTCTTCAGATATTAGATACGGTCTCATAGAAATCAGATGAAGGGAGGACTGGCGACAGCGGAAGGATAGTAGCACATCTCCACACGGTGTTCCCTGGGTAATGGGACAGTTTTCTGGAACTGCAACAGCTAAGAAGCTACTGAACAATAAATGTAAATAAATAATATTTATTTAATTTGGTAAAAAGTAAACTTATTTTATTTTGTCTTGAAAATACACATTTACGTTTCCATGTTACAAAAAATTCCCGTCCTTCATTGAATATCAAATACAAATTGTATTTATTTATGGTGCAATATGTGTTGAATTTTAAAACAAATGTAATTACTTATTTCTTGTATCTCATTTGCTTTCAAAAAAGTTGACTTACCTGAGTAGAACGTAACGTAGTAGTTTAATGGAATTCAATCCTGAATATTTAAAATATAGACTCCATGATCTTTCAACCGTCAATAAAAATATATTTGTAGTATTATAAACTTTCCAGCTAGAATTAATAAGTACTTTTATTTTTAATTAACAAATTAGAATTAGACTCACTATTTTCATTATCAAAAATGATACAAAATCACAATTTTCCAAGGTGTTTTATTTGATCTTGCTCTAAAGTCTAAATGCGTGTGTCAAAATTAGTCTTTTACTGTCAATTTATTTTACAATATTTTATAATGTGAACAAGATCGAAACTAAATAACTGATTATATTTTAAACCATTAATTTGAAAGATAAATAGCCTTTAATTTCTATTTTTTATAAATATTAGAAATTACCTTAACTATCCAGAAATAATTTACAAATTTAAATTCAAACTTTTTGGGGGGAAAGGGATGGAAAAGACATTGGGAAGATAAAATAATTCATATAAGAAACATTCAATGAATTTATAATTTGCAGATGCATATACACTGAAGGAAAAAAAATCCCAACACCAAGAAAAAAATATTGTACAGTAATGAAATTTTAGGAATACATTTGTCTAGATAACATATTTAATTGATTAAAGTTTCAAGATCACAGGTAGAGCCATTGGCGAAAAGAGCTATTTCAAATGTGAAATGTTGGTTCATTAGTAACCGGTGTAACCGCCAGAATTATGAATGCAAGCATGCAAACGTGCATGCATTGTGTCGTACAGGTGTCGGATATCAGTTTGTGGGATGGAGTTCCATGCCTGTTGCCCTTGGATTGTCAATGCAGGGACGGTTAATGCTGGTTGTGGATGACGCTGGAGTTGTCGCCCAATGATGTCCCATACGTGTTCGATTGGAAAAAGATCTGGTGATCTAGCAGGCCAAGGCAACATGTCGACACTCTGTAGAGCCTGTTGGGTTACAACAGCGGTATGATGGCGAGCGTTATCCTGTTGGAAAACCCCCCCTTGAATGCTGTTCATAAATGGCAGCACAACAGGTTGTATCACTAGAATGACGTACAAATTTACAGTCAGGGTGCGTGGGATAACCACGAGAGTGCTCCTGCTGTCATACGAAATAGCTCCCCAAACCATAACTCCAGGAGTAGGCCCTGAGTGTCTAGGCCGCAGACAGGTCACTAGCAGGCGTTCACCTGGCCTCCTTCTAACCAACAAACGGCTATCACTGCGACCAAGGCAGAACCGGCTTTCATCAGAAAACACAACAGATCTCCACTCCGTCCTCCAATGAGCTCTAGCTTGACACCACTCACGTGGCAAACGGCAGTGGCTTAGAGCCAGTGGAATGCACTGTACAGGGCATCTGGCTCGGAGCTGTCCTTGAAGTAACCGACTTGTAACAGTTCGTTGTGGCACTGTGGTGCCAACTGCAGCTCGAATTTCAGCTGCAGACGCGGTACGATTAGCCACAGCCATACGCCGAATACGACGGTCTTCCCTCTCAGTAGTACCACGTGGCCGCCCGAAACTTGGTATTCTTGAGGCAGTACCTTCCCTTGACCACTGCAGCCAGTACTCATGTGCAGTAGATACATTCCTGCCAAGTCTTTCAGCAATATCGCGGAAAGAAAACCCACCTTCTCGTAGCCCTTTAACACGACCTCGTTCAAACTCAGTGAGCTGTTGATAATTGATTCTTCGTCTTCTCAGAGGCATCCTTGACTAATATTAACCCACTACGTCAAATTTCAACTTAAATAACGATCATGAACCTTACAGCGCTTATTTAAAGCAAACCTCATTTGCATGTTCATAGAGTCGCTACTAGCGTCACACTTACGCGCGTAGCTCGAAATTTGAATCGACGTCATCTTTCAGATGTATAAACACGCCTACCAAATTTCGTTTATCTAGCACAGCTCCTTCCTAGTGTTGGGATTTTTTTTTCCATCTGTGTACATTGACGGGAAAAATTCCAATACCAAGAAATACTTGCGCTACATTAACAGAATTTGGTAGGCGTGTTTATACATCTGAAAGATGACATTGATTCATATTTCACTTTTCTTGCCTCAGTGTGGAGCTAGTAGCGCCACTCAGAATTTGCAAATCAGGTTTCATTAAATGCGTGCTATAAAGTTCCTGGGCGAATTTAAATTCGATGTACTGAGTTGATGTTAGCCAAGAATGCATTTAAGAAGACGAAGAAGTCATTGTCCACAGCTCATGGAGTTTGAACGAGATCTTGTAACAAGACTACGTGGTGGATTTTCTTTTTGCAATGTTGCAGAAAGATTTGGCTTTAATGTATCCATTATGCATGATTATTGGGAACAGTTGTCAAGGGATGGTACTGTCTCAAGAAGACCAGGTTCCGGGGGGGGGGATCACGTGGCACTACTGGGAGGGAAGACCGCCATATTCGGTGTACGGTTGTGGCACATCCTACTGCTTCACCGGCAGAGTTGCAATTGGTACCACAATGATACAAAAAACTGTTAGAAATCGGTTACTTCAAAGACAACTCCGAGCTTTGCACTCTACAACGTTCCTTCCACTGACTTTGCCTTTTGCCACAATGCCAGTGGTGTCGAATCAGAGCTCATTGGAGGACGGAGTGGAGATCTGTTGTGTTTGTTGATGAAAGCAGGTTCTGCCTTGGGGACAGTGATGGCAGTGTATTGATCCGAAGGAGGTTAGGGGAATGCCTGCAACCAAACTGTATGTGGCCTGGACACACTGGACCTACACCTGGAGTCATAGTCTGGATAACAATTTCCTATGACAGCAGGGGCACTCTCGTGTTTATCCCAAATATACTGACTGCGAATTCGTACATCAGTATAGTAATTCCACCTCCCGTTCTGTCATTCATGAACAACATTTAAGGGGAGTTTTTCAACTGGATAATACTCTCCCTCATACCACTGTTGTAACGCAATGTGCTCTACAGAGTGTCGATATGCTACCTTGACCTGTGAGATCACCAGATGTGTGTCCATTTGAGAACGTATGGAATATCATTGAACGACAACAGTATAATCCACAGCCATCATTGACCGTCCCAGTATAAACAGAACAAATACAACAACCATGGAACATACCAAGAAGTCGCATTCCGTGTCTGTATAACACAAGGAATACACGTTTGCAGTTTTGCATTCAAAATTCTGCAGATTACACCTACTATTAATGTAACAGCTTTTCACCTTTTAAATGGATAATCTTATATTTAAATTAACCTATGATCCTGAAAATGTAATCAAGCATGTTAACTAGATTACTGAACGGCCAGTATTTCATTATTCTACAAGAATTTTTCTTGGTGCTATGATTTTTTTCAGCCAGTGTATAATGAATTCGTTCGTCAAGAATTTACAATCCTATTTGTCACAAATACCTGCACTGTTTGAAATTTCAATCTTGCATTTGCCGATAAAAATAATGACATAAATTAAAACATACTTTTGATCAGAAAAATGTAAAAAGTGGCATTTCTTTTATTGAAGTTATAGATTAGAAAGAACTGATAAACGAAATCCAGAAAAGGTTGATATGCGCGTAAGTGTTAATCAGACTTATTTATACAAATTTAGAATAGAAATCTCTTTGCAACACACTTGAGTTTATGGGCATTCCTGGTTATTATTTCTTACTTTTTATTTGTTAATTTATTCCCGATTTTTGCTCATCTATCTCTATTATATTATTTCCTTATTTTCGATGGAATAATTTTACTTTTATTTTATCCACTGTTTATAATTTTGTATCGCATGTGGTCGAGGCTGTGTTTCTTGGATCCATTTAATGTGCTTTTTCAAAAAAAAATCTTTTTATCTTCCCTTCTTTCATATCAGCAAATGAAGGAATGAAAGCTTCTTTACTTCTAAATTTTAAATACATAATTAGTTAAATTAGTTTATCTGGTGTCACGCCATACAATCGAAAAATAATACAAACAGAATTGGTATGTGAGTACTGTAGCAAAACCCTTTTCTGACATCTACCAAATTCGGAGCATATATATATCATGGAATGCAGAAACATGCAGCTCGGAGTATTTATGTAAAAAATTTTAATCAAAATTTTAACTAATTAGAAATTAAGCTGAATTTTGTAGTACTTCTGAGATAACTTCCAAAAATATTACTGCATAAAAAGGAATTGTATATCGTTTTAAAATATTAAATATTGTCTTCTTTGTGACGCCGATTTAGCAATCATAGAAATTTTTATTTAATTTTAAAAATTTTTAAAAAAATATGTTTCGCCAATTTTTACTATATAGTATAACACTGTTATACTGAAATTCAAAACCGTTTTCATTGTTTCATTAAATGTTTGATCCCGTGATTTTCTTTAATACTTATATTCAATGGTTTTCTGTAATATTTATCTATAATTATAATAAAGCTCAATGTGTGTGTGTGTTGGCGCTCTACAGGCCAGACCGTTGGACCTACAGCTACCAAATTTGGTACATGTATACTTTGGAGGTCGGGAATGTTCACCTCTAAACCTTTTTTTGAATTTTTAATTAGAATATGAATTAATTAAAAATTAGGTGAAGTTTCGAGGTTTTTTGACGATAACTTCCAAAAATATAATCTCACTAACATGATTTTTGCATCAAGCGAAAGATTTAAAAAAATAGCTTTCTAATGGTATCAATGGTTTAACATATAACTTAAGCTCCTATTTTTAAGGAATTTTTAAAGAAATATTTTAACCATATTTTTCAACAATATACACTGACGGAAAAAAAAATCCCAACACTAGGAAGGAGCTGTGCTAGATAAACGAAATTTGGTAGGTGTGTTTATACATCTGAAAGATGACGTCGATTCAAATTTCGAGCTACGCGCGTAAGTGTGGCGCTAGTAGCGACACTATGAACATGCAAATGAGGTTTGCTTTAAATAAGTGCTGTAAGGTTCGTGATCGTTATTTACAGTTGAGATTTGACGTAGTGGGTTAATGTTAGTCAAGGATGCCTTTGAGAAGACGAAGAAGCCATTATCAACAGCTCACTGAGTTTGAACGAGGTCATGTTGTAGGGCTACGAGAAGGTGGGTTTTCTTTCCACGATATTGCTGAAAGACTTGGCAGGAATGTATCTACTGCACATGAGTACTGGCTGCAGTGGTCAAGGGAGGGTACTGCCTCAAGAAGACCAGGTTTCGGGCGGCCATGTGGTACTACTGAGAGGGAAGACCGTCGTATTCGGCGTATGGCTGTGGCTGATCGTACTGCGTCTGCAGCTGAAATTCGAGCTGCAGTTGGCACCACAGTGACACAACGAACTGTTACAAATCGGTTACTTCAAGGACAGCTCCGAGCCAGACGCCCTGTACAGTGCATTCCACTGACTCCAAACTACTGCCGTTTGAGACGTGAGTGGTGTCAGGCTAGAGCTCATTGGAGGACGGAGGGGAGATCTGTTGTGTTTTCTGATGAAAGCAGGTTCTGCCTTGGTCGCAGTGATAGCCGTTTGTTGGTGAGAAGGAGGCCAGGTGAACGCCTGCTAGTGACCTGTCTGTGGCCTAGACACACAGGGCCTACTCCTGGAGTTATGGTTTGGGGAGCAATTTCGTATGACAGCAGGAGCACTCTCGTGGTTATCCCACGCACCCTGACTGCAAATTTGTATGTCAGTCTAGTGATACAACCTGTTATGCTGCCATTCATGAACAACATTCAAGGGGGTGTTTTCCAACAGGATAATGCTCGCCCTCATACCGCTGTTGTAACCCAACAGGCTCTACAGAGTATCGACATGTTGCCTTGGCCTGCTAGATCACCAGATCTTTCTCCAATCGAGAACGTATGGGACATCATTGGACGACAACTCCAGCGTCATCCACAACCAGCATTAACCGTCCCTGCATTGACCGCCCAAGTGCAACAGGCATGGAATTCCATCCCACAAACTGATATCCGACACCTGTACGACACAATGCATGCACGTTTGCATGCTTGCAATCAAAATTCTGGCGGTTACACCGGTTACTAATGTACCAACATTTCACATTTGAAATGGCTCTTCTCGCTAATGGCTCTACCTGTGATCTTGAAACTTTAATCAATTAAATATGTTATTTAGACAAACGTATTCCTAAATTTTCATTACTGTACAACAATTTTTTCTTGGTGATGGGATTTTTTTTCCATCAGTGTATTTCGGACGAAACAATAAAATTTAATCTGCACAAGCATGTCAAGGGGAAAAAGATTAGCTTTTATCAGCGTGTTGCCATCATATTGACGGAAGCTCGAATTTTTAAAAAATCAATTATTATTTCGAATTAAATCTAGAAACATGTAACTTTCAGCACGTGACTGGATAAAATAAAATAAAATAAATATAAAATGTGATAGTTTCTAAAAAAATAAATGCAGAGCAATGGTTTCTTCAATATCTAAATCATTAATTTAACAAATCTTCTTTATTTACAGTAAATCTGATTGAATTTATACAGGATATGCAATTTAATTCTGACCCAATGGCCAATTAGTAAAATATTAGTAATAGGTGTACGTATTGATTAGTATTGTTAACTTGGTCTAAATAAAGAAAATAAATGCATTTTATACAGATTAAGTCAAACAATGCATTGCTGAATAATAATTTTTAGATTTCTTCAGACTTTGCTCCATTTTTTACAAAATATTTTTAACAATATTTTAAATAAATGTTGCTACATCAATCAATCTTCTAAATCAATCATTAAAACTGACTGATTCATAAAAACAAAAGAATATTATTATGAAAACGTGTTCTTTTAGATCTTCCCAACCACCATCTTAAAGAAGATATCAATATTTGGCCAATCAACGCCCGGAATTAATCCAATGCTGATAATCAAATGAATATGTGTTTGCGTATATGAATGAATACGCGCGTGTGTGTGTGTGTGTGTGTGTGTGTTAGAATACTACACATTAGACCATATGATCTAGAGCAACCGCACTTGGTAAGTACATATTTACTTCGGAGGACGAAAAAGTATACCTTGAAGGAGTTTTTTTTTTTAATATTTTAGTTATTTAAAAATTAAGCTAACATTTGGAATTTTTCCGTGATAATTTCCGAAAATATTACAGCACAAAGCTGTTTTTTAAATCCTCTTAAAAATGACTTTTTTTCATTGATAACAACCTAAACCTATAAATTAAGTTTCTATTTTTAATGAACTCATTAAAAAATACTATAACTGTATTTTCCAACAGTTAATTTCTCACAAAATGAAAGTAGAATTTAACCTACAAGAGCACGTTAAGAGTGTACCAGTACTTTGTCATCACTTTGACAAAAACTCAAACGGAATGATTAAATGAACTCTTGTTGCAAATTAACCCGAGGAAAGTGTGATGTTCAGCACATGTTGAAATGGTAGCGTAATGTTAAGGGATAAATATTCTATAACAATACGAGTTACGTGACTATCGGAGTTTGAAGTTTAGATAGATTTGGCTGATAAGTTATAAAGAGTGCAAGGTAGTAAGTATTTAATTGAAAATTTTAGAAGGCATTACTCAAGGCGACTCAGCTGCTCGCCAAGGGCAGCTAGCCTTTGAATAATACTTATCTTTTGAAAATCTTTAAAAAGATATATTTTTGCACTTTAACTTTACATATGAAAAGCTACGCTTTTATGCAATAAGTATTTCAGAAGCTGCAATATGAAGTAACTATAAAACCGAGCAAAAGCATTAAAGTTTGAAATATATTTTTTTATGTATGAAATTTTAAGAAATAATGTATCAAGAACCAGTGGGAGTATGTCTCCCTAAATCTTTCTCGCATATTCTCTAATAAAAGTGTTATCCCAGAACACACCTTACATTACCTTTATATACTTATTATACCTTTGGCATGAATTAAGCATTTTTACTGATTCTATCGTGTCATTATTCTTAACGAGATTTTTTTAGTGATTAATCACGGCATGCGGTTAACAGTATATGAAAATCGAATTCTTGTTTTAAATGCGCTTTTTCCGTCGATAAACCAAAAAAATGACACAAAATTACAGTAGTAAATATTGTGTCATTTTTTAGTGTCACTTGTAATCTCAAAATAATATATGATGTTTCGAACATTTAAACCACTACGTTTTTGAGATACTGCGTTTACATGTTTTTGGTGGAAATTCGTTTCTCGAGTTTATTTATTTATTACGATTGCAGTATTTTCTCTATACTATGCATAATGAAAAGTAATAACAAATGGAAAGATATCACATTTACCAGAAATAGAATCCTAAATAGCAAGCGAAAATTTAAGTTTGTACATATTTTGTTGCGCAATCAATCAAGTAGAAGTGCGAAAAGGAACTGCAGTGAA
>JAPMOQ010036726.1:72945-88321 GCA_026543055.1 Argiope trifasciata | reverse complement strand
TCCTGAACTGAGCACTGCCGGATGGCTGTGTGACGTATTCTGACGAGTCGTGTGTCGTATCCCGTTGTGTCGTCGTCGAGAACGGTGCTGTCCTGAACAGAGGAGTAGTCCCGTTGTGTTAAGTAGGGAGTCGGCAACGAAGGCAAGAACAGATAGAGGAATAGTTTCAGCATGTTCCGGGGAGACCTACGTGGGTATAGATTCTCTTAAAGATTCCCTCTCCTGCAGAATCCTGTCTGGCCGCTTTGTGAGCTGTGAACGTTGTCACTACGGAATTTCTGCCTGTGGACTACTGTTGCTATTGTGGCCTGCAATCTGCAGTAGAGTACTGCTGTGTGCTGTCCTATGTGTTCGTCTCGACTGTATAGTATATAGTTATCATTTGTTCATAATTGTCGTCTCTGTGCTGTAAATATTTGTCGTCTTTGTGCTGTCCTGTAAATAAACGTCGTCTGTGTTGTGCTGTCTACTAAAGGATTCTCCATTGTGTGCTCATCATTTCTTCTCACACCATACACACCCACTATACGAGTAAAAGAGTCCGACGGATTAAGAAAGATAAGAAATCAGTAACAATATTATCATAATAAATATAATAATATAAAGGATATACTTATATAATAGTTTATCATAAATCTACTACAAATAAAGGATCCACTTATATAATAGTTTCATCATTTTTAATATTAATGTTTATAATATTCCTTACTGATATTTAACATTTAATGATGATTCTCTGCAAACTGATATTTGAATATTTTTATTTGATTTTTTTTACGCTTTGAATTTTTTTAATGAAAAAAATGGAAAGTTTATTAGTACTACAGCAGATCATATGGAAATTGCGAAAAAGAATACTGGTCTTTCAATTGCAAGTATTTCGTTTTTATTAATTTTTATTGCTTAGTGGGAAATCGTGTAATTTTTTCAATTTGTAATTTGCTATTCTGTAGAATTTCAGAGAAGAGATGACTGCTCCTAAATAATTTTTAACAAGTGTTCGTTTGCGAGGTTATTACCACAAGAGATTTATGAATTTTAATTTTTAGGCACCAAAATACATTTCTGTTTAAAAAGAAATTCATTTGCTGTTAATTGATTGATTTGTAGAACAATACATTTTGTAATACCTAATTTTTCAGTTTAAAACTCTGATTTGTCACTGGAAATAATGGAAATGCTACTACAGAATTTTACTACTGACATTCATTTAGCTTTCATGTATTGTGATTTTTCAATTTTTATTTCATGAATTTTACAGTGCGTCCTTTTCTTGGTTTGCTTCTTGTTTGTAAAGCTTCTTTTTTGCAATTTCGCCGCATCAATTTTTTTCTCCTCATTTTTTGAAGCACAGATGTGAAATTTTGCACAATTTTATAGGGTAAATCAATATTTAGTGATTTCAAAAATTAATGGTACTTTTCCGCTTCTGAGGATCGTTGGTGACAGTTAAATTATTTTAGCCAAATAGTAAACAAAAAAATTGCCAACAGTTTGGCAAATTTTTTATTGTTCTTGGAAGCGGTAAAGTATCACTTTATTCAGTGTTCGTTGGCGACAGTTAAATTATTTTCGCCAAATCGCCAACAAAAAAATCTTTAAAAAAACGTCGGCAACAATTTGATCATTATTAGGTGGACGTTTTTTTATGGCTCTCGGAAACGGAAGATTACCATGAATTATCCATTGATCTGTCAATTTTAAATAATATTCATACCTATGAATAACGCAATCCGCTAGTGAAAGGGAAAAATAATTAAGTAACAATAAAAGAGATAGTGATAAAATAAATGTGAATATAAAAATAATGATATAGTAATAATTTTAAATACATAATATTCATCATTAAGAACTATGCGATGTATTAAAGTCAAGAAATAAATAAAATTCTCTACTACATTTTTATCAAAAATATTGACATCAGAACAATATCACCAATGCATCAGTCTCCGAGATCAATGAAATAAAGCCTCGAGAAATTAAGCCACGAAGAATATCCTATAAATTCTTGCACATCTATTAAAAATTAAAATAAAATTATAAATACAATTAAAATTCAAATTTTCTATGGAGTCTCTAATAGTTTTTCACGCTTTTAAATTTTTGTTTTATAGTTTTTGTTTTTGACTAAAAAATATTTTTTATATTTTATTAGGTCAGAGGAGAATGTTTTAAAAGTGTTTTTTTTTTTAATAATTATTGGGTGGCATATTCAGGAACACACATTGTTTATCTGTGTTTATTAGATTAGTTTTGAAAGTTGATGTTTCTTCATCACTTATTGTTCGAAAATAAATCCTACTATCGATTTACCAGTGATTATTTTTATTGGAATTAATGCTGATAAAAATAATTTTTAATTTCAAATGTGTTATTGCTTATAGATACCATTCGAAATCATTTTTTCCCCATTAATTTGTAACTCGACATTTGGCAGTTCAAGGAAAAACGATTTTTTAAAAATATGAAAATCTTTATTCTTTATTGTCTTATCTTTATCAAACCTTTAATGCAGTAACAAAAATTATTCCAAAAATTCAAAATGATTAATTAAATGCTTAGATACTTCTTGTTTTCTAACAAATATAAAAATCATAAAGCAATGAAGTAATAATCAACATTTAGTGAAATCAAATATTAAAATATACCACATTTTTTCATGAATAATTAATTTATTATAATTACAATCATTATTAAGGCTTATTTATTTCGCTTTTTATACTAAGAATGTTTCGCAAATTATATTTATTCCTTACAATTATTTTCAGTGATTTTTTAAAGATGATAACTTGAGATCTTTTCACTTGTAAATTGATCAACAGATGGCGCTTATTCAGTGATTTGATTAAATCAGTGTGAGAGAAATGTCAAAGGAAAAAAACATTATCAAGTCTATTATTTCATTATTTAAATCCTGCAATTAATATAATGGCACTGAAGTTGTGATAAGCTGCGTTATCAAATCCTTGTGCCAGAAAAATTAATGACTTAGGGTAACGAAATCAAGGAAACAGATATTATTACAATCAGTCAATCAAAAGGACCGACACAAATTTAAAATCTCAGTACTTTCATATCAATTTTGAAGTAAATATAAGAATCGGAGAGACAGTAACTGGGGAGGGGGGTGAGGTATAGATGCTTAGGGTAACATAGAGATAAAACATTAATGTGTTTATGCTTAAAGAAAACTATGATGGAGAGGTGGCAAAATAATATAAAACCCTGAAGGTTATTTACAATTTCAAAATTATTGATGACGAATGGAGGCAGGAAAATAATATCTTGCCGCGGACGCTATTTACTCTTATTATACTACTACCAGCTGGTTCGCCATGAGTAATGCGTTCTAAAATTTTCAATTAAGTCACATATTCATTAGACTTGAAGTAATTCCGGGCAATGATTGGCCTGAAATTAAAAATGTTTTTTTTTTCCATGATACTGCCAAAATATTAAATATGTTTTTTAAAGAAAGCGAAAAAAGAAAAAAATATTGAATAAATGATTTCGATGTTGCAAACGATTATAGAAACCTTGGCTTTGCGATTATTTTTTTAGAAACTATCACATTTAATGTTAAAAAATAATTGGATTAATGATACAGATATTGCAAACGATTATAGAAATATGCCATTAAATCGGGATTTCAATGCATATCCTGTCTAAATTCGATCAGGTTTACCGTAAATAAAGATTTGTAGAATAAATGATTTAGATCAGTGGTGGGGAAACTTTTTTTAAGACGGGCCATTTGTAATAACTAGACGATTGTAGCGGGCCGAAGAATAATGCTTAATCGTTAAAAAATTTATGTGTTCTATAAACATATACATATATTATTACATACACTTATTATTTTAATAGTAAAAAAGCTTGCGCGGGTGTTTGTTGAGGCAGTGGGAGTTTCGGGGATTACACGAACAATTACTCGAGTCACAGCGGGTCGTTGCAGATGACTGACTAAGTCACTAACTAACTAATCTTCGGGCGGCCTCACTTGTATTTATACCTACCTGCGAGGATTGTTCGGGAATTGGAGTTTTGCGTTCTTTCGGAAAAACAGAACAATGAATCGAAAATGCGAGTGTCTGGAAGTTTCGAGCGAAGAGGAGTCAGCTGTTTGGGTCGGATGGATTTGTCCAGAATACTATTGTGTTTTGAATATCGCAGCAGGTAGTTTTTATGCGGGTCGTCACATTACGAAGTAAGAATGGGTTCAAACATTCTCACGACGGCACTCTTAAACGGGCCGGATTAAACCTTTCCGCGGGCCGGACTTGGCCCGCGGGCCGTAGTTTCCCCATCACTGATTTAGATGTTGCAAACGATTACAGAAACCTTGGCTTTGCATTTATTTTTTTAGAAAATATCCCATTTTATGTTTATGTTATTTTTATCCAGTCACGTGCTAAAAATATCATTTCTTTAGACTTGATTTACGATGATAGATTTTTTTTATTATTATTATTTGAACTTCCGTCATTGTTTTCTTTTATTTTATCCAGTCACGTGCTCAAAAAAACATGGTCAAAATATTCATTTAAAAATTCGTTAAAAATAGAGGCTTAAGTTATACATTAAAACGCTGATACCATTAGAGAGCTAATTTTTTTTATCTTTAAATTGATGCTAAAATCATGTTTGTCCGATAATATTATCGGAAGTTATAGCGGAAAAACGTCGAAATTTCGCTTAAATTTTAATTAATTCAAATTCTAATTAAAAATTCGAAAAAAAAGGCTCCGAGGTGCACATTCCCAACCTCCAAGGTATACTTGTACCAAATTTGGTAGCTATAGGTCGAACAGTCTGACCTGTAGAGCGCCAACACACACACACGCACACACACATTGAGCTTTATTATAAGTATAGATTAAGGCAGATGAAAGAAAAAAGTAAATTCTGCGGCTTTCTTTACTTTTATTTACTTTCTATAGTTTTGCTTTAAACATCGTTTTGGGAAAACTTATATTCTGAAAACAATAGATTGGTGAGTTATGGATCTTGTGATAAGAGAAGGTGGGGCAACCATAGAGTAGGAAAGACGTTTGTTTAGCATTTTGTAAGGCAGTAGGAATTGTAATTCTGATCAAATTTTTCGCTTCTGAACTGTTTTTACGGACTTCCGGAAGTATATTAATAAATTTCGATATATAAATCAGACAATAAAATCTGATTTGAATAATAGAATTAATTATGAAAGAGTAATTATTATTAGTTATAATGATGCGTAGTTTGGAATAATTATGTCAGCTCTTCTTGAATTCTCTGATAAAACAAAAGCATATATATTTCAACTTTTCATCAACAATTATATAATTAGTATCTTGATTTCATTATTAACTAGTAAAATTTATTTAAATACAAAACAATATTTCTTAATAAATAAAATTGGTTTCTGTTTCAATTTCTTGATCAATTTTAATTAAATGGTCTTCTTGTATTAAATAGTTTTAATGTTAGTATAGTTTGGAAGCATGGAATAAAGAACATTTCGTCCTTGTCAATGGACGTACATCTAAAGTAAATTCAAAATTAAAAGAGATTTTTGAAAATAATTAGGTTAATAGAAAGTTTAAATAATAAAACAAAACAAAAAAGGTCCGAAGTAGAGTCATCTATTGTGGAAATTCTTAAATTGTATATTTGTTTACACTCTTATGTACATACTTGTATACACAAACATATAGAGTATTATGTGTTGTGAGTGTGTATGTTGTGCGTGTGTATTCAAAAAAACTTTGTTCAAATTATATAAGTATTTTTCTTCGTCAAGTAACGAGGCTAAACCCAAAATGAGTCATATTGTGAAATTGCTCTAAAAAGATGAAAGAAGACAGCCTACTGAATAATATTCGCACTCACATTGACAAACAAATACGCAGAAATATTATTCTAATTTTTATTTATATATTTCAGCAGACACATGGTGGCTTAAAATGCTTATTTCAGATTTATTATTGCATTTCTTTTACTTTGAACGCTTTTTATATGAGAAACCGGAAATTCCGAAAAAATATTGCAAATGGAATGGTGATGAATGCATCAGGCAGTGAAAGTGAAAGTCACGACGATGAATTTCATCTTAATACCTTAGTCACTTCCTTACATAAAGGAAGATGGAAAGGTTATAGGACTAATGCTTCCAATATAGTGCATTTCAGTTAGAAAGAGCACTGCCATCATTAAAACCCATCGAAATATTGATACAAAAATATAAAAAATATCATGATAGCATATAAAAAGCAGAATAAATAAATAAATGATCTTATTATTAGAGTGAAAGCACAGACATTCATAAAAACATGATCTCATTAAAAAACTGCTATTAAACGTTAATGAGACTAGAAATATACAATGAAAATAACAATGTCTGATGCTGAGGATGGACTAAAATTTGAATATCATCAAATTTACATTCATACTATAATTACAAAAAAAAAAACATTTTTAAATTCATTCGATAATTGAGATTTCAATATTCCTGCAAAAGTAAAATAGTTTTAATATTTAACTTATAGTTTTTTTTATATTTATAGTTACATTTTAAATCGAGTTTATGGTTATAATTTTAATAATTAAATTTTACTTCAATATTTTAAATTAAGTAATTAATTTTTATATATGTCTATAAATTATTAATTTGAAAGTTAGTTTAATAGAGAGTGATCTCAGAATAAAAAATAGCGAAAATAAGATTTAACAGAAAAATAGTTCAGGTTCGTATTAAACAGCTCAAATATAAAATTATCAGACAGTATACTATTAATAAAAAGTGCCCGCAAAAATTATAATGACATCCTCATAATACAGACCGGGATTCGGAATATCGAATAACATCCTGGAAATACCTTGCAATAATACTGTAGGTTCTCAATAATTCGAATGTGCATCAAATCCGCCCGTTTTGTAATTTGACGTTTCCAGACAGACGAATTGGGAGCGTTAATGGGAAAACAAGTCAGAGAATGAGGAATTCAATGACCTTGGGTCGACGTAAACAATACAATTTTGAAAAATATGTTGTAATACTTATCATATGCTAGCCATCCTTGGCGACCAGTTTTTTCGCTTGGAACAAGTACCGTCGAACTTATTTATTTTTTATTTGATAAGACTAAAAATGAACATTTAAAGTATGTGCCTAATGCAAACATTAAATGCGCTAATTAGTAGAAAATTCAAATATGTTACGAAATAATAACCAATGTGAAAATCCTACTTCGGAGATAATGTTCATAAAATAATCTCCTAATTTTTATAAAACATTTTTTTAAAATCTTAACTTTAATGGTTTGGTGGAATAAGGAAAATAATTTAAGTTTCGTCCTAGCTATTTTTAAAGATTGTGTGTCAAATAAATGCTTTGAAAATAATAAAATTGAGAGGAAGGAAATTGTCTTCATTAAGAAGACATTTTTTTAAATTTTAAGATAATGAAAAATCATTTTTGTGAGATATTTTCGGATGATATGATTTATAAATATCAAAGTTAATTTCTAATTAACGTCGTTTAATTAACTTTTTGTCTTTCAATAAATGAGAGTGTCATTCCTCTTTTTATCAAGATTAGACAAAAAATGTAATTTTGTATAAAAGACATCGAAACAATCACTGGTTTCCACATAGATGATAAACCTTCTGTATGTTTGGAATATTTTTGTGATATTTTGCGTAATTAATTCCCTGTTAAAATAAAATATTGCTAAATGTACTAATTATTAATCTGGAACTTGTCTTAATCCAACAGACTTTCAATATAATAATATTCGAGATTACTGAGAGTTTATTATATATGTGAAGTAAGAATGAAAAATTTTTCCCCATGACAATCATTAGAACAATGTATTAAATTAGGGAAAATCCGCACAAAATCTGGGTCTTAAGCAAATTTAATTCCTTAAAATATTTTATGTGTGTGTGTGTGTGTTATTTATTACGTTTTACCAATTAGTGTAATAATGAACTCAAGAGACTATAAAAACAATGAATAATTAAGTTATATTTATAAAAATGACAGTTGAATCTCAGTGGTGATTCTTAATAAAATTCGGATAGAAAGAAAAGTTGCTTCATAAATTTATAAATACATTTTGGTACGCGTATTACTAAATTTATTTTACAATACTTGACTTTAATTTCATTTTATTGAGTACTAGACGCCTTTGGCGACCAGCTGGTTTGCCAAGAGTAATGGGGTCTAAGATTTTCAATTAAATACTTATGTGCCTGGCTCTCTTTATAATTTCTCTGCCAGATATACTTAAACTTCGAAAGTCACATAACACTGATTTACTAAATTAATGATATAGATGTTGCAAACGATCATAGAAACCTTTGTCTTGTATTTCTTTTTTAGAAAACATAACATTTAATATTTATTTAATTTCATCCAATCACGTGGTGAATGTTACATTTTTTTTCTATTTAATTTGAAGTCATAGTTAATTTATTTTTTAATTTGAACTTCTGTCAGTATGATTTCAACAGTTTAATAAAAGCTATTTTTTTCCCTTTGCTCGTTCATTATTTATTTTA
Organism: Argiope trifasciata; assembly: GCA_026543055.1. Taxonomy (NCBI): domain Eukaryota; kingdom Metazoa; phylum Arthropoda; class Arachnida; order Araneae; family Araneidae; genus Argiope; species Argiope trifasciata. Next base: position 79,780 of record JAPMOQ010036726.1, on the reverse strand, counting down.
GAAAATGTCACATATTATATTTCTTTTATTTTATCCAGTCACGTGCTAAAAGTTACATTTCTTTAGATTTAATTTGTAATGATAGTTGTTTTTTTTTAGTTTGAACTTCCGTCAATAGGATGGCAACATGCTGATAAAACCTAATTTTTCCCCCTTGATGTGCTCGTGCAGATTAAATTTTATTGTTTTGTCCGAAATATATTGTTGAAAACATGGTTAAAAAATTTCTTTAAAAATTCGTTAAAAATAGAAGCTTAAGTTATACATTAAAACAAAGATACCATTAGAAAGCTAATTTTTTAATCTTTAAATTGATGTAAAAATCATGTTTGTGCGATAATATTTTCGGAAGTTATAGCGAAAAATCGTCGAAATTTCGCTTAAATTTTAATTAATTCAAATTCTAATTAAAAATTCGAAAAAAGGGCTCCGAGGTGCACATTCCCAACCTCCAAGGTATACATGTACCAAATTTGGTAGCTGTAGGTCCAACGGTCTGGTCTGTAGAGCGCCAACACACACACACACACACACATTGAGCTTTATTATAAGTATAGATTTAATAGTAATATGGCTGAAATTAGCATAATAATTTGGGTATTTTTTTTTCGGAAGGGGAGAGCCTTTGAGTCAGTAGGTATAATGCGTTAAAGAGTTAAGTACTAGTTCCTGAATGTAGTTACATCTCAAGAAGTTTTTGTTTTATTACTAAAACTATTTTACATTTTAAGAAAGGTCTTACTGCAGATGAAAAGATGGTTTGGAAGACCAATATAGTGTCTATACCGGTTGCAAAATTTATATGCAATTTAAATAAATATTTAAAAATAAACATTGTAATGTTGTGATCCGTAATTGCAAATTTTTGGGACAAATTTTGATTTCATTACAAGAATATATACAATCGGTATTATAACAATAATGTTGTCTTTCAAGCTTAGCAATGTGTGAGAAGTAGTTTTCAATTAGTTTGAAAATATTATCTGAACTATACAAAATTGCTGACAGATCTGTAAAACATTTCGAATTTGCTTCTTAAAACGAAATAATGGCAGTTTCAATCATCAATCGTCATCTGCATTTCCCTAACACTTGTCCTACACAGACAGAAAAAAAATTCCAACACCAAGAAAGACTTGTGCTAGATAAACAAAATTTGGTAGGCGATGATGTCATTTGAAAGATGACACGAACATGGTTTGAACGAGATCTTGTAATCAGACTACGAGGTGGATTTTCTTTTTGCAATGTTGCAGAAAGATTTATCCGAAATGTATCCACTATGCAAGATTATTGAGAATAGTGGTCAAGGGATGGTACTGTCTCAAGAAGACCCTGTTCCGGGTGGTCACGTGGCACTACTGAGAGGGAAAACCGCCAATCAGGAGCACGGTTGTGGCGCATCTGCGTCTACTGCGTCTGCGGCAGAGCTGCAGTTGGTATCACAGAGATACAACAAACTGTGAGAAATCGGTTATTTCAAGGACAGCTCCGATCCTACCATCCTATATCGTTTCTCCCACTGACACCAAGCCATTGCCCTTTGCGACGCCAGTGGTGTCTAGCACGTATCGGATATGAACGACAACTCCAATATCATCCATAGCCATCACTGATCGTCTTGATAATGACAGAATAAATCCAAAAAGTATGGAACTCCATACCACAAAGTAACTTTCGGCATCTATATAATACTTTGCATTCATGTTTGCATTCAAAATTCTGGAGGTTACACCGACTATTAATGTAGCAGCTTTTCGCATTTTAAAATGGATTTTCTTGAGCTTAAATTAACCTGTGATCTTAAAAATTTAATCATTTAAACATGTTAACTAGACTAATGAATGGTCCAAATTTCATTACTTTACTATATTTTTCTTGGTTTTGAGATTTTTTTCCCCGCCAGTGAATATAAAGATAAGTAAATTGTTTGTTTCGAAAACCAGAAAATATCACTTTTGGACAATTTTACATTTCGGAGAAATGAAACGCTGAGAATAAAATGGACGCATCATTCTTTTGCCCTATTTGAAGCTTTTTCTCCCTATCTCTCTTTTAACGTTCATTTCGAACCATACTATTTCATTTCAGTTCAAAACTTGTGCATTCATTAGAGATATAACTAGTTCAGTTTTGCAAATGATCAGACAATCAGAGTTTACTATACAACAAAATAAAATGAAAGCAACTTCTGCATCTTTTATGCCAAGCCTATTTTGGTTAAAGTAACGCCTCTTGGTGCGTGCGCTGAAATGCGACGGATAGTTTAGATTTTAAGATTATTTATAATAATAATAATGCAGTAAAATGGGATCAAATGGAAGATATATATCATTTTATTCTTAAAAACTGAGAAGAGCAGAAAATATTATAAATTATATGTATTCTACAATCACGATGTGTTTGCTCTTAGTTTAAATAAAAAATTAATTCATTAGGTGATTATTTTAGTCTTTAAAATTTCTTAAATGGTATGAATAATTATTCTTCTAAATAGGTAATTAATGAAGATTAGTTATTTGACCTTTTTTCATAGCAGCCCAATTGCTATTTGGGGAATAATTTAATCAGTTTGAGATTTGTTCAGAAAATCACGACATCTGTGCTGGCAACTTTAAACTTCCCAATCGCACTAATAGATGGAGGTTTGAATCTCGCCTACATGACTCACACATTGCGCTTTTTATTTGAATCGGGTTTCGAATCTGGTATTTTCTGGTATCGAAATTATGACCAGATGATTGTGGATCCTAAAATAAATCGAAATAATAATTAAAATATTTTAAATTTTTTTCTTCGGTTTATGCATTGAAAAATTACATGAAAGATTATTAGATCTCATCGACAGTGAAAACATTATCCATCTGAAAATTCTTTTTTACATACAATACTTTATTTATATACAAAACCGTTTTCTATTAATTACCATGTATAATAATTTGTAATGCATTAAATAAATAAATGTGATTAAAAAACAGTTCAAAAATTTAATTTTTTTGTTATATTAAAAAGAAAAACTTTTTACTTTAATTCTTTTCAATTTTAAATCTTTAATTTATTGCTCATTGGTACATAGCAGTTTCAATAAATGTTTTCTTAAATTCTCTTCTTCTAGGTCCAGCGTGCGCATGAAATAAAATTTAAGTAAATCGAACGATTAATTGATGTCTAAAGTTCTAAAAATATTAAAGTTTTGTTCCGTTATCAAAAGTACACAAGTAAACGAAATTTTAAAATTCCAAAAATACAACAGGAAGTTGAAAGAAAATTTGATCGTTAAAAATGTGGATTGGTCAAATTAGATAAATATTTGTAAAAATCAATCTATAATGCTATCTATTTTTGTCCTTTAGATTCTAATAATCATTTAGATTTCGTCTATGTAATCAGTAAACACAAGAGTTTTACCGACATTTGTGGTTATTAACTTATTAAGATCATTAAAGATGTCATTAAACCTTTTAATAACATCTTTAAATGCCTATCGTTTCTCAAAATAAATTTCTTTGTCTGAGGATATTAACATGCTTGTGTTGTTCATTTATATTTTTTGTGCAACATAATTCCCCGGATAAGAATTGAATCAAGTGATTTTAGATTTGTTATCATCTTCTAGAAAGAATACAATCTGTTTCTTAAATCAAAATGAGTTCTAAAGGCTGTTTCGACATTTATTTATCGCTTGCTTTAAAATGTAATTCAATTTTTGGAATGCGATTAAATACATTGATTGTTTTTATTTACTTTATCACAAGCCTCGTCTAAACTGAACGATGAAAGAAACTGAAAAACTATCGAGCTTCTAATCTGAAACATTTTAATATCATAATGTTTTAGGGTTGATTAGTCTAACTTTAGTTTATTTTTATATTTGCCCTTAATTATTGAGCAATGAAAGCTTTAAAATGTCAAATGAGTTTTAATAAAAACCTATTAAAAATTTTGAAAATCATCTTGTTAATGAGCAGCTATTTTTGGTAGTTCTAGGATCAACGGTCTGCTCTATAGAGAGATTTCAACGATATTATTTTTTATCATGCCTATCATATGATGCAATTTATAGATATTATGCCAAAATTATAAACATTATAAAACTATAAAAATCACCTTCAACTTTATAGAATAATGGAGAAACATTATACATCTTGTGAAAGTATCTCCTCCTATTAACACATTTAGACCAAATTTTTATACAGTCCTCAATTTCGACAAAATAAAAAATAAAAACGCGATCAATTTCATCTACCTTACAAACAACATTTTTTATTTATCATATTCACATACATAACAACAAATAGATAGTTTTAACGTTAATGGATTTGAACCGAAAAAAGAACATTCTAATTTTCATCCATTCAGCTGGAGCGTTTCTGAATTATCTGATTCACATATGTATGAATAAACTGACAGACAACTAATCTACCCTTTAAGGACTGGATCCAAAGTTAAACACAGTTCTAGAGTTTTAGTTTAAAGACCCGTAACATACACAGTACAATAATCTAGATGGATTTCCTTCATCTAGATTATTGTGAGATTATATTATTTGTCCTCCATCTAGATTATCTAGTGACGGATTTCATCCATCAATATTGCTGTCTGTTTCTTCAATTATGCAAAGGGTGTTCAAATAAAAAGGTACGACACGACACTTTTGGTATAAATGAAGACTTTATCTGATCTGAGCACAACGATCCTATCGATTGATAAATAGAATGATTTCTTGTTCCCAGAATTCATATGGCCGTGGCGAGACCCAGTCTTCACAGCACCGTCCGCTCAAATGTTTTCTCAGTGGACAAAACACATGAAATTCGCAGGGTGACATGTCCGGGCTGTAGGGCAGATGGTCGAGCTGCACCAACTTGAACTTGCCGAGTTCCACTTGTGTGATTCTGGAAACGTGTGAATGCGCATTATCATAAAAGTGAACCTCACCCTTTGTGAGTACCTCAGCCTTTTGTTCTTGATGGACCTGCGAATTCTTTGGAGCGTTTCTCACTACTTATCGGAGTTAAGGGTTTTTCTGTGCTCGCGGAATCCTGTCTTCCTTTTCACTCCCACGTATATTCGATGGCGCTCTTTATAAGAGGCTCTGCTCCGATTTAAGCCGGAGACTCCAATCGTATCTCAAGATGTCTCGCTACGTTCTCCCATAATAGCATGGGCAAGTATGTAAACAGTTACGTTGTTGCTACGTTTCGTACCTTTTCATTTGAACATCCCTTGTATTAAAAGGGTGGAAATTGACCACTATGTAAGAACTCAAGAAATATTAAAATGTTTAATATTTTAGCATTTGCGAGCAATTGGTATTTCTATAGCGCTAGAAGTAAAAATAAAACGGAGAAAAAATAAAAAATAAAAAGTGGGAATGCCTTCTTTTTTTTTTATTTTCTCGCATTTTTTCATAATTACGAGAAATATAATTTTTGCTTAACTTCGTAGAGCGCAAAACAAAGTATGTACTTTAGGTCACTTCTTTTAGATCGATTGGATTCAAAATCTGACACAGATCAACTCCAAAATCGTATGCTAAAGTTCTTTCATCTTCTTTCGGTGTATTTCTATTACCATGCTCATACATTTTCGAAAATATAAGTAATCTATAATCTACTTTCGATAGATTTAGTCCAAACTTGAACAAAGATCTACAGTTACAAAGTAACGAACAAATACTGAATTTTTCTTATATAGTGCATATCATTTTCGAGTGACCTCTTTCACATAAACACGTATAGACTGATCAAAAGACAATCAATTTGGGGAAAAAATTACACATATCTACCATTCAAGAAATAAAAACAAACAAAAAATGTTATCCATCTATGTCATTCCGCTTTTAAGTTCCCAAGTTCATATGTACACAGAAACTTTTCACTAATGGATTTTTTCCGACATTTGACAAAACTCTGCACTTTTGATATTATATTTCAAAATTATAAATTATATTATATTTTGCTCTTTTGATATTATATTATTAAGTCTGCATATTATATTTATTTGTGTAACTGATAGCATTTTTCAGAGATTGATTTTATTCTTATTTTGTTTTTATTTATTTATTCAAAGATAGACTGAATAATGATATAATGTGAAGATTTATTATATATATATATATATATATATATACATGTGGATTTTTTAAAAAAATTTTGGAATCTTTTTTTTTGAAATTCAGAAATGATTCAAAATTGTATTTATCCTTAGAAGGATAAGATTTTATTTTACTTTATTAATATTTCCTTTTATTAATAATTAAAGAATAATTTTTTAAGAAAGGATTATTCAGAAAGAAATTTTATAAGATAAAATAAATGATCTTCTTTATCTGCTACATTTAAATCGGAGTAAATTCTATAAAATGTTGATTAAACTCTGAACGAATTTGATTCGGGAAAAAAAGTATTTTTTAATGATGTACCTTAAATAACGTACACGGTTTATAATTTCTCATAAATTACAAGTCGCATTTACGCATTATGCATCCTCTATTGTGTATTACAGTTTGAAAAATCTCTCTTTAAAATTAGAAAAAAGGCTATACAGGCAAAAATTGTATTGCATATCACAGGGGGCGTAAAAATAAACTCGGTAAATAAAATGATGAAAGTATTTTTATAGAATATTTTTATTTATTAATTTTCTTTCATTTTATAAAATTGATGAAAAATGATTTGAAAATTATATTAGTAAAATCGGTTTTATAAATTTTAAAATGTGTAAAAATGGTCTTTGAATAAGAGTACTTTCTCCGAAGTTATGCAGAAAAAAACACCAACATTTCAATTAATCTATTATTTGAAGAAAATTTTTCAAACTCATTGAAAAGCTC
>JAPMOQ010036726.1:32908-72935 GCA_026543055.1 Argiope trifasciata | reverse complement strand
TTGAAGAAAATTTTTCAAACTCATTGAAAAGCTCTTTCCCAATAAGCCCCTATTAAATCGGAAGGATGCAAGACGACACTTATTAATGCGGGGATATAGGCTCAATTCAGCACTACATAATAGACTGTATCGAGCTCTGAGGAATTAGAGTAAGGCTCGCTATGGATAGTAAATTTAGCTCAATATTACAATGCACTGAAAATTTAATAATGTTAAAAGAAATAAAGGAGAAAATTTCTAGCATTTTTTCAATAGTTTGAAAATTCTTTGAACTTTTATTGGCCGTTGTTTTCTTATGCAACAGTTGAACGGTAATGAACAGAACAGTCAGTCACAATAGTCTGTTTATACTTCAGTGATAACAGAGTGACTGGCTGTAATTTAGAAGAAGAAAAAAGCACCTATCATTTAAGAAGTAACAAATCTTCTAAATTTGATAGCTCTAAGTTCATTGGATTATCCTGCAAAAGGTTTTAAAAATTTTTCAAATCGCACATGCAGGAATCAAAAGGTCAAATCCACCCTGTAAGTATTGTCAAATTAAGATGAATTATTAACTGTTTTGTCAAAATGTTTTACATCTACTTACGCAAAACGTTTTGAAAAGAAAAAAATCGTTTTTTTTTTTTGACAAATTTGATTACTTTCTTTCAAGTAAAATGTTGTCCGTCTCTTAACTGTCTGGTCGTAATACGTCTGCTTCCATAATCAAGAAAGAAAAAGCGGATTTGTATCGCGTGCGTCGAAGAGTTTTAGATTTCCGGAGAAACAACCTGTGAGGCGCACATTTCCGCCTACTTCACTCGCTAACCCGACAGACTCAGAGGAAGAAACTCGAGATGCCCCGGACGCATGCGCACAAGTCAAACTTCTACTCTCTTGTCTTCCGAGTGAAGAAAAGCGACGCCCCATCCTCGTGCTCTGAGGAAACCCGAAGCGCGTGGGAAGAGAAAGGCGCACTTCTCCTACCTGAACTCTCGACCAATGGGAGCGCGGCATCCTTCCGACAAGCGTCCGGCCTTACGGGCAGTTGCTGACCACAATACGACAGCAACGGTGATTTCATATCTCACATGGAAATGGTATGAATGTAAAATGGACGACACTTCCAACGGATAAATCGTTTGACGCTTGTGTAAGTGGCAGACGAGAGCATGCCCTGAACCAGCCACAGGTGCATCGAACCTGCCATCGAGATAGATGCGTGTGCATATCGGCTGGATCGTTTGGTCCGGCTTGGCATGGGGGGTAGCGGCGGCGGAATCCACCTGCTACCCCCCTGGTGGGGTGGCAGGGATTGTGGTGGCAACGGTCATCGTAACCTTCGTCGTCGGGGGTTTGGGGGCAGCGTTATTCTACCGATACTGGTGGGCTCCCCAACAGAAGACAGGTGAGTCTATTTCGGCATATGTTATTGTTTGTAAGCGACAGGTGTTTGTTTTGAAAGTGTGTTCTCGATTATTGAATAAACTAATTTAAAAGACATTATCCTTATAAGGGCTTATTATCAATCTTCGTCAAAATATTATCGTTTATAAACAACGTTTTTATTTTTAAAATGGATATTCAATATTAAAAGCAATAGCCAAAAAAATTTTCATTTTTTTTTCAATAATATTTATATATTGCTCAATGACAATTGTGTACAAAGTATTCTCTTTGAAATGTTACTAAAGAAAACTTTAAAACTTGTTAATTATATCTATTAGAACACTAGATGTAAATCAATTCGACGAAAACATATATTATTACTACTACTTAAAATCATTCATAGCTCTATCCCAAAGATTTAAAGAATAATTAAGATTGTTTGTGATACTTGTCTGTTGTGGTCATACTTATTTGAATCAATAAACCCAATTTATCTCACTTTATAGCTTATTTTTAGCTTAGCAAAATTTTTCATAAAGAGTTCGAACAATATTTAGAGCAACTAATGCAAACATTTTATGTTTAGAAAAGATTTTAAGCAGAAATATTTAACTTGAAAATAAAATATTGCATCCAGACAGTTCATAAATTGACAAAAAAAACTTAACAGGGTTATTTAATTTTGAAAGTTCCAGGAAAAATGAAATCAACGAAATGTTCTGATGGCATTTATATTGAAGAATTCAACAGAATAACTGCAACTTCCTTATTAGTTTGTCGTTTCTATACTTTTTCGTCATATTAAGGATCTTAAAACATAATTTAATTTACCTGTAAGCTGTTTTAAATATTAGGGATTAAAGAATACATAAAAAAAATAATTGCAAACAAGTAAGAGAAACAAAGTCATATTATTATCATTCTGCATATATTTTGTTAATTTTATATAAATAAAAATCTTTCAATAAAACAATTCGAAGTTCATAAACATAAGTTACAGGTTTTTATTTACTGTGATATTTAATATGAAGATTTAGTTCATACGTTTTAATTCGAATTTATCGATAATTCCTTTCTCCAATCTCTTGATTTTTTTTATAAAAATAATATTAAAATATTGCTTATAATTCGAACTGATTTTGGTTGATTTACAGTCAGAATAAATAAAAAATCCCAAATAAATTTTCATGTCTGAATATTTTTACCTTAATTAAGTCGTGGATTTTTTTTTTCAGTATTGATAATGTTGCATAACATTTATTTATTTATTATTTTATTTTTATCTATTTTTAACGTTTATTTATTTTTTGTTTGTTTATCAAAATATTAGATTTAAAATTGCCATTTTTAATTACAACTATTATCATTTTTATCACTGCTTATTTATTTATTCCGTATAATTTGATAAAACGGCGCCGCTGTAAAAAGAATTATTGCCATTTTTCAGTTTAAAAACTGGGGACAGTTAAAATTTTAAAAACTACTCTATCTCTTTGATTTAGCCAAATGCCACTATAATCTGAACCTGAAAATAATATTTACATATTCACATAAAACATGTAACTTGCATTAAAAAAAATAGTCTCGTTTTCATTATAGCTCAAAAGAATGTTAAATAACAAAATTTCAAAATAAATTTCTACTTCATTCTAAAAGTCGATAATATTTCTTGTTATGAAAATATTGCTTTATTTATCCAGGTTCCAACAAGATTATTTTTATTTTTGATTCGTTAATTTGATTCCGCTACTTAATTATTTTCTTTGTTGCGTTCACAATTTTGTCTGCGAGTCTCTGCTTATAAAACACCCACAGCAATTTAGGCACAACAGCGAGATCACGAAAAAAGATTGCCCCGCAACGTAAACGAGTTGTTTTGATGGGAGCGGGTCCTTCCTTCCTCCAGGGGTCATTCATTGACCCATTCAGTAAAGGCAGGAAAGCTGTTCCCGTGTCCAAGAGTTGTCGTGCCTCAGGACCAGTCACTGGTTTACTACGATAAACATATGCAAGTCATTTAGTTTCGGCTTAAAAGCAATTTTTCTTTAATCGTATTTTAGCAGATTTATGCTAAAAATTATGATTTTTTTTTTCAGTCGCAGTTTCTATACTAAATCATAAAGTCGAAAATTCTCAAAAGTCGAAAACTCCAAATAAAAAATACGAAGGATAATTTCTTAGGAATGTTAATTAATTGCAATGCAGTGTATTTGAAAACTTGTTTTTCTGGAACTCAGTGCAAAATGTCGTAGATTGTTATTAATTGGTTTGAAAATTGCCACTTCACCCATTGATTTTATTTATGTACTTCAAGTACTTTCCAAAGAACTATGTTAGTTGTGCGTCCAATCTCCTATTCTTTTTTTTTTTTTTTAACTATTCAATGGAAACATTTCTGCTATATCTCTGAAAACAATAGTGTTTCTTCTTGAAACAATTTTATTACTACAGATTATAGACGCTGAAATCGTACGTGAATCCGAAATATACATTGAAATATTCAGAAACATGCATTCAAGATAATTCGTAATCTAAAGCCACTCATTTTGAAAATGTAGAATTGCTTTATAAATGCAAAAGCTTAAAAAAATCTTTTTGTTTATTAAAATGCAAACAAACATTAAGTATATCATTTTCAAAGTTACAAAAGAGATTTATGCTCATAAACCAGTCTCCATTTAAAATGAGAAACCTTATCTTGTTGAAAGTCAAAGTCCCCACAGTTCTAAGGTTCAGTTCGACTCACACAATTTAAAAAAATTCCCTACTGAACTGTGAACTTTAGACCCTACTCAGTGGTGCAAGGCTCTCAACTGACTAATTGTTTGTAGATATAACGCAGTTTTATGCAATTATTTTTCTTCTTGTTGTATTACGTTCTTTCTGGATTTGTCACATAGACACTATGACTTCACTTTTTATTCTGAAGTCAAAATCTTAAGCAATCGGAAAACTCCAATAAATATTTTTCCATTTCTTTTTTTTTCAATAAGTATTAAATAAAGCAATAAGTATTAAAATAAGTATAAAATAAGTATTAATTTATCAATAAGTATTAAATAAAAATTATTTGCTAAATTCAAATCAATCTTGTGTTTTAGCGACTTTTATAAGCTGCTACTGTGCACTTATTTCAAACAAACATTTTGTATTATCATATAGCATTTACTCTCAATTAAAGTGAGATGTAAAAGTTATCCCAAAAAAATTATTTATCAAAACTATTAATAGGCTGCGGATACTTAAACATTTCGTTCTCGTTAATTCATTTAGAACAGAACATTTTTTGATAAGCTTATTTTTTCACCTGAAAATTTCATCACTATCTTAAAATTGCAAAATAAAGGCGAAAACGCGATTATTAATTATTGACAAAAGAAAATGTACCAAAAAGTGTTTCCCCAGCTGTTTCTAACAAAGAATTAAAATCCGAGATTATTTTCCTAATTATTTTTAATAACCTCGACCTAAAATCGTGACTTTTATGGTAAATGTGAAAAAGAGCGGGAAAAAGAAACTATTGGGTTGGATTTAATGAGCAGGAGTGTTCTATCTTAATACTTTCAAAACAGTGCATTTTATGTGATTTTTATTTTCAAAAAACTGAAATATGCAACTTGGATATCTGCCCATTCGTCGAATGGATTCATATTTTATACAAATCTATAATTTTTTGTGCCAAGGTTGCACTCTGAATTTAATTTATCTTGTTAGTTGAACTTTGGAATGATCTCTTTCGTATTCTTGCAAATAAATCAATGATAAACAATCAACCAACAGACGGGTTTTGCTCAAAATTTGATGCAAATCTACATTTCTGGTGTTAAAGTAGTCTGTGCTGACAAATAATTGCTGAGAAATGATAGGCAAGAATTGCACAAATCTGTTTTCACTTTTGATTTAACTATCCTTCACTCCTATCTGACCTGCACAATACCTGATAGATATACGACTTCTAGTAAATAACGCATACTTTAATAAAATTGTAAAGAAATTAATGTTTGTGTATATGTGTGCGTGTGTGTATGTGTGTAACATATTTTAATTGCGTGGCCAAAACAAAGTAACTTTTGGTATTTATACTTAGAATTATTTCATTCCAGTATTCATTTATACAGATAAAAAGCGATAAGAGATATGCCGGTAGCAGCAGAAGATATTAAAAATTTTCCCTCCAATTATTGTGAAATAAGATTTTGATACAGATTTCCTTGCCACGTGTCGATTTAGAAAAGGAATCTTAGGTATCTTTAAAATAATGTGATAAGCATTATGGATCTTGATCCCTTCGTTCAGAGAGGGATAACCTTCTGAATTCAGTCGTTTTATTATAGAAAAAGTGCAGAATTAATTAAATAAAAAAGTAAAAATTGGAGAACATTTTAGAATGAAAGTATTACGGGCTAAATTAAGTTGTGTGTGTGTGTGTGTGTGTGTGTGTGTGTGTGTGTGTGTGTGTGTGTGTGTGTGTGAACACTTTTTAAAAATCTACTTCTCTGAGAGTTCAGTTATTTATAAATTTCTCATTTAGAGTTTATTTGTTAAAGAAATAAGTTTTTATAATTAAATGCCGTTGAATAAAGAGATTTCAGACAGTTAAAAATAAGAAATGCGGTAAAAGAATGCGAAGTGCACATAAAGAGGCAGAGAAAAGTGACGCAAATAATACGATATTAATGTTCATAAAATGACTCACAATCGATTAAAGTTTATTACAGTTTACTTTTGTGCAGCTTGTGTGTTGCTTAGCGATCTTAACTTCAAATATTGACAAAAATTTTATAATTTTTGCTCGTCTGTCAAAAGAATGTTTCGTTCATTTCCGAACTTTCTTTGGTTTCTTCTATAATCTCACTGATATTGATTTACTCTCAATTTATTATATTTTTTTAATTTTAAATGTATTAATATGTAATAAATATAATAATTCTTTTTACCTCTTCCCATTCCTTTTCGTTTTTGGAATCATATTTGGTTACAAATAACAGAAATCTAATTAGTATTGTATAAATTTGGACCTGATCTTATTCATATTATTTAATAATAAACAAAAAAAATATTTCAATAAGAATAAATTTTCTTATGACTTGTTAATGTAACATCCATAAAAATCGAGTAGTATATTTTCATATTATATTAAAATATCCTTGTTTAAATATATCTGTCAATTTCACTGTCTTGATTTAATTTTACTTGAGTTTTAGTTCAATATTTTCTTTAATCTATTTTAAAACAATTCAATGGTTAGGATAGTCAATATGATAGTTAATATTCTGTTATACTTTTCTCATTGAATTTTTTTGCTCAGATGCCATCTTTAGCAACAGAAATATAGGATTTTGTCATCAGAAGTTATTTTTATAGATCAAATGAATCGCTGCTAATTTCATTCTATCGTTTTGTTCTCTCGGGATTTTTTTTATATGCACATACATGTGATGAATTATCCAAGTACGTTAAACGTAGCAACAGTATTTTGATTTTTCTCATGTATCCAATTCATTTCTTTGCGCGAAACAAAGATTTAAATTTTAAAAATATACTTTGGTCGGCAAAATTTTATAAATTGCTGAATCTTCTACTATGGCAGTGATTCCCAATTTTGGTGCTGTGGCTGAATTTGGTTATCTTTTGCAGAACCTTATGTAAAACTCCAACAAATAAAAAAGATTTTAATAAAGAGGTAATTAATTTTTATACAAAATAACCAATAACTCTTTCATACCCTTTTTAAAAATAAATAATCATAAGGTATTGACTACGTTGAAAGGAAAATTTTTGAAAAATTGGATTTTTTAAAAATTATTTAAAACGATGATTTTTAGATGTGTTGTCAATTATAATACAAAATACTATGAATACAACAAATTCATTTGAAAATGTAATATATTTTCAGAAATAAATTTTGTTATAGATTTAATGATATTTTACCAAAATGGTTAACACTCTACATAAAATTGTAAAGCAGCAATCCTATTTTTTCATTCTCCGTAAGTTATAGAATCTAATCATGAATGAAATGAACCAAAATCTAAGAAAGATTTTTAGATGGAAAGAAGTTATGGGTAAAAATATACGTATATATGCATTTTTTTCATAAATTTACAACTTAATTCTTCTTAAAATCCCTGTAAATGAAAAAGTATTTTGCCACCAATAAAACTTTTGGTTCATTTCATTTCCCATATCATTAAAGCCACACGCCGCAATTTTTATGTAATTATCCCTATTAGTTTTTGGGATATCAAGTTAACGGTGGAGAATTTTTATGAAATTTAAAGTTTTGAGAAAATTGCAGTTGAAGATAAATTTTATCTGAAAAAATATGTGACCCTGGATGAAGGATCAGGCCTTCCTTTTCCTAGAAAAGATTAAAGGAGGGGGGGGGGGGGAAGAAAAAAGGGGGGGAAAGGAAGAAATTGTTTTGAGTACAAGAAAGTCTGAATTACAATATATAAATTTTTTTTTTAATTTGCCAATGTGGTCAATAATTAGTGCTTTTAACGTGGTCGAATACCTTAAATCTCATAAAACTGTATGGAGAAAATTTTAACAAGTATAGCAATTAGTAGAATGAATAAACTTTTATACAACTAAACATTGTCTCAAATAGTAAAATTAAATGGGGAATAGCTATCCCAATGTCTTTTTTTTTTCATTTAATTTTATTCAAAACGTTGATTATATGACAGAAACTGTAGACAACTATCCAAATTTATGCAAACAAAAATAGAAAATGGACTAAAAATCCTTTTAACTTTAATATTTATAAGAATTATATGATAACTCGAACAGCCACTGGGAAGATTCCGGATCTTTTTAAAGTTTCGAAGAGTACTATTTGGAAGTCACGTTGATAAGCTATCTGAAAAATAATATAATGAACTTTATTAATTTTTTCTAGCTATAATTGATGAAGAATGCTTTGACTATTTTTGGGATAAAATGATGGTTTTAAATTTAAGTTTTATTACTGATATTTTTTAAGAATCATAGACAAAAATTTGATCAAAATACTTGAGAGTTTTTTTTTTTTTTTTAATTTCGTGTCATTTATTCAATAAGGTAACAGTAGATTTGTGATTCCTAAATTAGAAGATATTCTTTTCAGTAATATGATTCCGATTCGAAGTAAAAAGATAAATATTTATTTGACATAAAATTATTCATCAAAAATAAAATTTTCATAATTTTAACTTTTTAAAAAGTATTCAATCTATTTTTAAATATGAGCGATTAATTCAAAACTTTTTATGATTTTTAATTTAAAATTGTGTCATCTTTTCAATACACGATTAGGAATCGGAAAAATGGAGATCATATCCTTTATACAAACAAGAAAAAATGGGAAACCAAAGTTTTAATGTAATTTTTTAAAATTTAAATGTAGTTAATCTTTTTTTTTAACTTACAGTTATTCACTTGTAAAAAAAGGGGGCGAATTTTTTAGATGCGACAAACTTTTGATTTCTTTACAATATTTTTTTTAAATAATTATCACATACTTTACAGTAACGTAGTATGAAATAAGTATTTTGTTACTGAAATATAACTTCGGATAAGTGTGACAAATTCTGTTTTCTTTTTTCTCCAACCGTTATAAAGTTTCATGGCATTTGATATGAAATCTTTACGTGGCGATTACTCATGCATTATTGAAAAAGCGGTTTGTCACCGGTTCTTATTCATCATCCAGCAGTAATTCGATGTTTTTTACGTGGCATACCATAGTGTTCTGGTAGTACAGATACAGAAAGGACTCCAAAAATTTTGACTACCATCATTATTCCAAACACATAATCGTTTTTAGGAAGAAAAAAAAAATTCTTTAATTATTAAACAAAAGAAAAACCTAAATTAATTTATTTTTTACAGATTTTTAGCTTATTTTTTATTTGATTTTAAATTTTTAACTTTTACTTATAATGAATTACTATAAATGCAATAGAATCTTGCAATTTTTTTCCTCAAATTTACAGTCAGGTGGCACCAAGCATATAAAATCAAAATTTCATTAAATGAATCAATTAACGGATAAAAATCTTTGAAAGTGTTTAAGTATCTAATTGTCAGCATGAACACACAAGTGTAAAATTTCAAAACTCCGATGAGGCGAATGAAAAATCAATACAGAAATTCTATCTTTACATTAGTGAAACGTCAAATCCCATAAAAGTTTGTAAAAAATGCGCGAAATAAGCTTGAACAAATGTCAAGCTGTCATGTGAATGATATTTCTAAAAATATGTCTAATAATTTATATAAATAACATTACAATATGAAATTTCCAAATATCATTAGCATCAATTTCGGTTTTTCAACGTTATTGTCATATGCTTATTTTAAGTTTTGATATAATGTTTGAAAAATTAAATTTAAAAAAAAACAATATCTGCAGCAAAATGTTTTTGCCAATTATGCTGAATTTTCAACGATTAAAAAAGAAAAAACTAATAAAGAATTTTCAATAACCAGAAAAGAAAAAAAAATCCCTTTAAAACCAATTAAACTTTGCAAATGCTTATTTTTAAATCTTCAGGATGAATAAGATAACTTTAGAAATTTTCTGAAATGCGTTAACAACTAAAACTAAAATATTGTGCATAATTAAACTTTCTGATTCTCTAATGCATGTGTATGACGTATGTATGTGTATCACATAAATTTTTGTGTCTAATATTTTTAGTGAAAAATTACTTTCGTACTAAAAATTATATTCGAAATCCTTTTACCGTCTTAATACTTCTTTAACTAAAATAATATATCGGTTGAGTAGGTCATTAAAAACACTTATCAAACTGATTCCTTCATACTCTATTAAAAATTTATCTGGATTTAGCTATTTACTAAGTTTTGGACATATTTTAAAAATTGATATAATTGTAGAGCTAAAATTTTAAGAAGGTGTAAAAATATATCTTGTGTGATAATTTGTTTCGTTGCTACTGAAAAATGGCAAAATTTCGTTTAATTTTTTATTGAATGAATATTCAATTTACATTTGCATTTCCAAAAATTAACAGCACATTACTTGTTCATATTATTTTTTAGAATTATTGTTTTAAAGTTGGCAATATATTTTATTTATCAGGTGTACAAAGTTATATTGAGTTCTAGCTGCACACACACACACGCGCATATATATATATATATATACACATACAAAGACAGAATTTTATATATATATATATATATATATATATATATATATATATGTATATATATATATATATATATATATATATATACACACACACACACATACAAAGACAGAATTTTTTTTAAATTTATGTTTAGATTATATAGGATTTTTATTCTATAGTAGTTTTAAAACATGTGATCACAACCGCACTTGGTTTAAATACAAAAATGTGGCAAATTACATTGTTTACATTGCTGAGCATGTGTGGAGAAACCCAGAAAAGGTTCCAAAAATGTTCCTTCTGTTAACTTTTAAAATATTAACCGTATCTCTACTCCTTCATAAATAGAGCAGCACTTTTCAGCCACGTGCAGAAAAATATTTGATTTCAAACACAGTAGAGCATGATGCACATTTTTTCCACTGAACAACAGATCCCGTTCTCTTTTGTGATCTGGATTCTTTCAATGCCATCGGATGCGACAGAAAAGAGAATGCTTTGAAAAGATTTTACAAAAACCCCTCCCCCTCACTTCCGGTCTCTCTTCTTTTTGAGACTCGTCTGTCGTTGCGGCAATTTCCGTAATTATTGCGACAGCGATCAGCTTTACCTTGTTTCATAACAGAAAATATAAATAATCTCTTTCTGTCCATTAATGTGAAACTGCGTCATTCCCAGAGCATCAATGGAAAAGTTTGTAATATTTAATTCATAACTCAAATATTCATATTTCCAAAATTTTAGCATAGTTCTTACATTTTTATGAGACTGGATAAATGATTTAACAATCGGACGGATTTCAGGAAAGAATGTATATTTGCTTATTTGCATTATGAAAAATTATTTTGATTATAATTAGGATGTCATTAAAAATGAGTTGGACAATATCGAATATTGCTACAAAATACAATAATTATCTAATTTACTTATTTTTGTTGTAGAATTATATATATGCATAATGTTATATATATATATATATATATATAATATATATATTATATATATATATATTACACATAAAAGATTTCTTTTTAGAATATTAATAACCATATAATTTTAGAAAATATGAATTTTTTTCAACTCTACTTTTAATTAATCGATTAATATTTAGTGATAATTAAAACAATTCTACAGCAATAACGCTTTTTAAATAATCACATATAAACACTTTTCATTTCCTTTCCCCCGATTTGCTTCATATATATCAAAAATATTAAGAAAATATATTAAAATTTATTGTTCTTGTCGTTTCGAATGGCGTCCAAAAAACGCCAAGAAAAAATTTCCCCAATTCGGTGGTTTCAACTGTCAAACTATATATTCTGACGAGATACTTGAGCATATTTTTATAATTTTGAGAAATTTTTTTTTGGCACTTATCATTTGCACTGCAACCAAATTGTACCAAATTTACTCTTATGATATGTATTTTTTCCAATTATATTAACTGCTACAAGCATGACAGAGAATACCTTGAAACTTCCAACATGAGAACATGTAATTTGATTAGCCCTATAGTGAAGAGGGAAAAGAATGTAATCACTATTATTTGAACTCAAAAAAGAAACAACTGGTGTGTTAGAAATTCAGAGACGATGAGTCACTGTAAAATAGCTGTGACGCAACAAAATTGTTTTTTTAAACACAGAATTAATTGGAGTATCAATGTAATTTTTTGATAAAACGTCCACATAAGATGAATATAATAAGGTGGTTTCTTTTTTCCTCCAAGGGGAAAAATTAAAAATATTTTTACATTTTTCATTGGATCTCATTTACTTATTAACATTGACTGAATTAGATTGAATTCAACGACAAGGTGAATTTAGTTGATTTTAATATTTTCTGATAATGAATGATAGCATAATAGTATAGTCACATTCCAAAACTGCACAGAAGCTATAAGAAATGATCTCTTAATTTTGAATTATGCTTAGACAATGACAGATGATTAGAAACTAAAGTCGACAAATTTTTATATCAAAGCAATATGTTTATTATATTTTTTACAAACAGATTTGATGGCATCCGCATATCAAATATCCGCGGGTCCTGCAGTCTCATAGGTGAGAACGTCAAGGTGAAAATGGTCTCTTGGTAATCACGGGTTCGAGACACGATTTCATCATCAATCATGTACTTGAGTCTGATACAGATTACAGCGATCGAATTGAAACATTTACCGCTTGTACTGTGTAGTGATTTAGAAAAGTGGATACAGGCTTCATTTTCATCGTCTGACTATGGTTTAAAATGATGAATTCCACTCCAAAATAATCCACATTTAGCTTCTAAATGGAAAGTTAAACAAAATTAACTATACTTTACCATGATTCCATCACCAGATCTACTCTTTATCGATTGCTAAAAGAACATATAGTAAATTTCGATTCAATCGAAAAATTTCAATTTCTATAAATACTCCGGAATCTTACCTTGAATAATATTCATACTCTTGAAATTGTGATGTTTAATGCAAAGATAAAATAAATATTGACCAAATTTATGACAAAAAAAAACTATCTATATTGTGCATTAGAAGGGCAAAATTTGCTATGAAATCATTAAAAAGTGAAAAAAAAAACTCAAAAACTGCTCATTATGTTCGAAGTTGGATAGATCAATACATGCAATTTCTCTTACTAGATGGGCAATTTTTTAAGTATTACTGTATAAAAAATATCTGGGTATCATTCTAAATTATTTATGAAATCATTAACAGATTTTCAAAGATTACTTTATAAAAGCAAATAAATTAAATTATCGATAAATGCGCATTACCAACTCTGATGTTCTAATAACCCAATCACAATGAAAATGGATTTTAAATTTGTTTCGCATGAACACTCATCAAAGCCTTAAGATCAAATAAGGTTAATGAATTTAGGTCTGTACATTCAACTATTCAATAAGAATTAAACATTACTGTCTAAAAGCTATGAGCTTTAATGAAAACTGATTTTTTTATTTGTCATTCTTGATTTTAATTTTATATACAAGAATTGCACTTCATTTTTAATTGAAAAATACATATTTTCACTAATTATTCTCTGGCGATGATTGTCTCAGAACTAACGAAAGGACGAGCAAAATCTGCTATTTAAAACTGCTTCCGATTCGATCCAAAATTATTAAAAGATGTTTCAGATTTCAATTTCAATTGATGGGAACTTAGTAATTTGAAAACGTTGATGAAATTTTAACAAATTATTATAATTTGTTACAAAATTTTTTTAAGAATTATTTACCAAGTATGTGTTAAAATTAGACAGAATATCATAGTGATCCTATTTTTAACTGTTTTTTTTAAAATCAATATCGAAAAAGAATGGGCAATTTTTATATCATTTATCTAACAAAGGAAAATTTTGGGATTGAAAACTATAATGAATTAACGAATCAAGTTTCACTTTCATTAAATCTATGTTTAAAAATAATTCTTAATCAGTTATTATATATATAAAAAAACCTGATAACTAATAACGTTTGAAATTTTAAGATAGCATTACTTTTGTTTATTAACGTTTTCGGAGGATGCCACATAAAAAGTTACCAAAATTTCGTTTAATTTTTAGATGAATGAAAAATATAAAATTAATATATCTTACATGAGCATTTACAACTCTGAAGTTTATCTGTATCAAATTTAGTAGTTCTGGGTAAAACGGTTTGTTTTGTAGAGTGACAAAAGACAGATTATATGCTTGTTGAACTCATTTTTTTATCTTGATGTATTGTCGCCTTTTCAAAGAAACATTCCCTTGGTATTTTGCATACAATTCATATTCATGCAACAAATGTCAAAAACACGGTGCAAATTGTATTTTAAAATCCAAAATACATTTTTCAAGATAAAAAGCAAATGATGTCTCAGAGTAAAACGATATGCAGTTAGATGTAAATGACTTGCGAATACCGTTTGTCATGTGAATACACCACATGTATTAACTCTATTCCGTCTATTTCAGATTTAACTTGGTAACTGCCTTCATTGATATTCTAAATGGCGAAACTAAATGCTATATTTAAATGTATAATGTGGCTTTGATCTTTTTAAAAATACGTTACTGATTTATTTAGAATTTTAAATCTATGCATGCGAGATGTTCTTTTCTATCAGCAATGTAGAAATGGAGCATTTTGGTTTTTCTTGATTTCTGTAAATAGAAAAAAACCCTAGGATATTCAATTTTTTTCGTATGAAATTTCGTATCTTGGTGCTTATTTAGAATAGAAATTTATTTTTACATAATAATAATAATGACAATAATAATTATAACAATAATAGCAATGACATTGTGCTTACAAAAAGCATGTTTAACCTATGAAAGCATAGGAATATAAAAAACAATAAAAAATGTATGTATTGTTGCTAAGCAACATATTAAAACTAAAATAATAAAGATATTTTTATACAAAATTGTATTAAAACAATTTTAAACATTTATTAAATTTTCGAAATTGCTAAAATATCATGAAAATAAAATTTAAATAACCGACAGCATTATTTTACTTTGAAACGATGTAAAAATATTTTTTCTTCAATATTATGTTCGGAAATTATTGTGGTATAAACATTAAAATGTTAACTGCTGTTTTTGTCAAAAAAGTAATTATATTTTAATGTAATATCTTTCTTAATTATCTTTCCAAGTAGAAAATACGCATTAATAAATAGCCTCTATCTACAATCCAAGAATTAATTATCTTCTAAATTTGGTAAATTTAATTTTGATCGATCTAGTATATAGAATGTTTAAACTGATATTTTCTTCACGCATATCCAATCACACACCTTAGAATTTACTGCTAGTTCACCAGCTTATAAATATTTTCATTCTGAAAAAAAATGTTTATAAATCTGCAAGAATTTTTGATTAGTTAGTCAAGAAAATTAACTTGTACAATTGAAAGAAAAAAAAATTATAAGTTTAATTACTTTTCTGAATGTTATTTTATATATTTTAGCTCATTTTAGCTTCTTTATTATTTTATGATCTTCATTTCAAACACTTCATAATGTTTTTATTTCAATGACCTTAATTACTTTTTTCAATCAATACCTAATAATTTATCTATCTACGATTCCTATTGATGTGTGTTGCTTTTGAGGTAGGGGTAGTGGTAAGTCTACTTGCTGATTTTTTATTATAGATGACAGATGCGGGAAAATAAACAAGGATATTAATAACTCTAATGTTCCAAGCCATTATTTTATCCCTTAAACAGTGTGTCTTGTTTTATTTTCAATTGTGTGTCTGAAACTAAATTGTTTGAACTTACCAAATAGCAATGAAACTCAATCATCGTAACGTTAAATAAAATGATCTCTAAACGACTTTATGATAGCAATATAGTTGTATTTGTTAGTCTGTTAATTTTAGAGTCCTAAAATTTGATAAAATATTTTGAATGGCTTAGAAATAAATTGTTGATTCGGAGAGAAATTTAGAATTTAACTTATTTTTATTTAACCTTCTAAAGTGAAGATATGCACCATATCCGGAACCAAATCTATCAAAAAACTGACCATCTGTTCGAACTGTTTTTTCGGAAGCAAGTAAAAACGATGGTTGAAACGTCATGACTTAAATATATAAAATTTGGCATATGATTTTGCATAATTTTAGTTTTGGGTCAAATAATAACTACAATTACAGTTCTGAATCAAACCTTAGGTTTCAATCGGTTTGAAAAAACGTATCTAAAACACAAATTTGAGTTTCGTGTATTATTTACCACATTCGGAAAATTAAACTCAAAAGAAAAAGAACCTCCTGGAATCTCATGACGGGTTCAGTAAAATACTAAATTCATCCTAAAGATTAATATTTCATATTTATTGTTTGTCATTGCAATGAAAAGCATTCGTGGTCTTACCCAACGTCCACACTGTTGTGGTGGCGTTAGAAGATGACACCTTTAACATAGAGTATGTGCAAGAGATCTTTAGAAGGCCCCTTCAGCTTGATTTTTTTAATGCAGAATCATAAAAAGAGTGTCGTATAAAATTCATATTTAAAATAATTCATTATTAACTGAGGCACCTACTCTGTTTTTGACAATAAGAAACACAAAATTGATTTGTTCCTCTTAGTATACAAATATTCTGTAATTAGGTAATGATACTTCATTTTAATGAGCTTTGTTTTCATGTTTAGACGAAACATAGTTCTAAAAATAAATTGACTGGAACTAACACTAATTGTGTTATGATTGTAAAGCATGCATGTAATTAGCATCTCTCATGCGAATCTCGGCCAAGTAGGCCGACGGCATGCTCAATATTTGAAATGAAAACTCACATAATGGAAAGATGGAAAGATTTCAAAGATTGGAATTAGAAAATGGAAAGATTTCAAAATTGAATGGATGATTTCAATGGAAAGATTTCAAAATTGAATGGATGATTTCAATGGAAAGATGGATGGAAAGATTTCAAAATTGAATGGAGGATTTCAATGGAAAGATGGATGGAAGGATTTCAAAATTGAATGGAGGATTTCAATGGAAAGATGGATGGAAATATTTCAAAATTGAATGGATGATTTCAATGGAAAGATTTCAAAATTGAATGGATGATTTCAATGGAAAGATTTCAAAATTGAATGGATGATTTCAATGGAAAGATTTCAAAATTGAATGGAGGATTTCAATGGAAAAATGGATGGAAAGATTTCAAAATTAATGGTAAATTACTAACAAGACCTTGTCTATTTGTTTATGACTAGCCGGCTTTGGCGACCAGCTGGTTTGCTAATTTTACTGCTGTTTAAAATTATGAGTTAAATACTTTATGTAACGTCATTGTCAATTAAATGCTTTATGTGACTTGTCATTAATTATTTAATGCAACTTGTCTTTTAACAGCTACTTCATCAAAATATTTTTTAGATTCAAATTTTGATAATCATATAATTTATCCTTGCAGTTATGTAGGCCTTAAGCACTATATATATCTCTAATTATCTGTCAACTCTCGCAAAATTTCAACTTTAAATTAATTTGCAAATTGATATAAAAACATTTTCTTGCCAAAACCAAGCATTTTTTTAAACATAAGTAAAAGAGAATCCTTATGTGTACTACTGAATGTTTACAATAATTTATTAAATATTTCAAGAATTATTCAACAAAAATTACTTAGATTCATTATAAAATTCAGATTTTAGTTTTACTTTCAAAAAGATTTAAATGATGAGAAGAATGATATTTTATTTTATTTTGATCTATAAACATAATTAAAAAATTATTAAGTCTAAATTTTATACGTCTTTTAGTTATAAGGAATCATATTCTACGAAATAATTTTGACGCTTCAAGTTTCTGTCTTCTATCATATTTGATCGACTTATGAGGTTTTGAATAGAGATGTTTAGAACATTCAATATTCTCATTCTTAGAATAGTTAGTCTTAAGAAATCCAGGATGTTGATTGGGGTATCATCTTTGACATGGTCTATGAAGTTGTTTAAAATTGCCCGTTTTTATATGAATAGAGATCTTCAAATAGTCATAAATCAGCCAGTTTTAGAGATTGAGTTCATTGAAGTTTATTTCTTTTTATTTAAAAGTCAAATAAAAAGCATTACATCCTTCATTTTTTAAAGCATTTATAGACTCATGTTACATGCTAGATATTTACTTTATTTAAACCCTTTTTATTGATGAATTTCTATTATTAAAATTTTACAAATTAGCCGTTGGACTTTGAATAGGAAATATATATATTAAGCCATGTTTGTCTTAAATAAAGTTGATTTATTTAATTAATAATACTGTAGAAGTCACAAAATTTGTATTTACATTTTCTTTTAAGAAAAAACATATTTCATATTTTATTTCATACAGACACGTGCTGAAGATTACATTTTAATATGTTTAATTTGCAGTAATTATTCACTTCTTAATTTGAGTTTTTTTTTTCAATCTGGTGGCAACATATTGATAAAAGATAATTTTTTCCCTTTCATTTGTAACGTGCTCATGTAGATTAAATTTTATTGTTTTGTCCGAAATATATTGTTGAAAAATATAATTAAAATATTTCTTTAAAAATTTGTTAAAAATAAAAGCTTTAAATACATGTTACTGCTATCATTTAAAAGCTAATTTTTTAATCTTTAATTTGATGTAAATATCATCCTTGTGAGATAATATTATCGGAAGTTATAGCTGAAAAACGTCAAAATTTTGCTTAATTTTTAATTCTAATTCTAATTTTTTAAAAATTCGAAAGGGCTCCGAGGTGCACATTCCCGACCTCCAAGGTATACATGTACCAAATTTGGTAGCTGTCGGTCCAAGAGTGGGGCGTGTAGAGAACCAACACACACACACACACACACACACATTGAGCTGTATTATAAACTAGCCGCCTTTGGCGACCAGCTGGTTCGCCATGAGTAAAGCGTTCTAAAATTTTCAATTAAATCACATATTCATTAGCCTTGAAGTAATTCCGCGCATTGATTGACCTGAAATTAGTATTTTCTTTAAGATGATGGACGGAAAGTTCTAAAAGTACACCTTTTCCTAATAATATTCTTTAATTTTATAAATCAGTCAGTTTTAATCATCGGTTATGCTTCCAAAATATTAAAAAAAAAATTTCGCTGATGTTGCCAAAATATTAAATATGTTTTTTAAAGAAAGCGAGAAAGGGAAAAAAAGTATTAAATTAATGATACAGATATTGCAAACGATTACATAAATATGCCATTAAGTCGGTATTTCAATGCAAATCCTGTCTAAATTCAATCAGGTTTACCATAAATAAAGAAGATTTGTTGAATAAAATGATTTAGATATTGCAAACGATAATAGAAACCTTTGCTTTGCATTTATTTTTTTCGAAAATATAACATTTTTTGTTTCTTTTATTTTATCCAGTCACGTGCTAAAAGTATCATTTCTTTAGATTTATTTTGAGATGATAGTTTTTTTTTTATTTGAACTTCCGGCATTCTTTTATTTTATCCAGTCACGTGCTAAAAACATGGTTAAAATATTTCTTTAAAAATTCTTTAAAAATAGAAGCTTGCGTTATAAATTAAAAAAACTGATACCGTTAGAAAGCTATTTTTTTTATCTTTAAATGGATATAAAAATCATGTTTGTGCGATCATATTTTCGGAAGTTATAGGAGAAAAACGTCGAAATTTCGCTTAAATTTTAATTAATTCAAATTCTAACTAAAAATTCGAAAAAAGGGCTCCGAGGTGCACATTCCCGACCTCCAAGGTATACATGTACCAAATTTGGTAGCTGTAGGTCCAACGGTCTGACCTGTAGAGCGCCAACACACACACACACACACACACACACACACATACATTGAGCTTTATTATAAGTATAGATATAGATATAGCTCATCGCTTCACTCTGAACCGATTTTTGCAGATAAATTTAAAACGTAAAATCCTCTTTTTTTTTTTTTCTTCTTCCCATTACTTATTAGCTTTAATACTTATCAAACATATTTGAATTTACTAAATAGAATCGTTTTGCTGGGTAATATAATTGCCAATCCATTTCTGCATTCAAACAAAATCCCTGGTGGTTAAAAATCTTGAAGTCGGGAACTGCCCTCACCATCAGCAAATCGGTAAATCAAATTGAAACTAAATGAAAATATTTTGGGAGATCAAGCAAATCGTTCAAAAATGGACAATATTAAAATCTGGATAGGTAAAGTTATGTGTTGGCGTTATAGATTTATCTTGCATTTTAAGCCAAATCCTTTAGCGGGAAGAATGATTGTCCTCTGTTAGTGCTTACATGAATACGATAACACAATAACGCAGTTAACCAAATAAATGCTTATTATATGATATGAATATAAATCATATATGCCACTAATTCTGGTCAAAATCCATCAAGAATAGACTGTTTTATTTACTTTAATGCATGTAAACAAAAAAGCTGAAAATGGCATTTTGCAAAACGTAAGGAATTCAGTATTTACGTTTATACTAAAACAAGCGGGTGACCGAGCTCCGCTCGGTGAAAACAGGTATCGAAGCTAACTCGAAGATTTAAATTTTCAATTGTGATTTATCAAAACAATACATGCCATAAGAAAATTTGTGAAACCATTGGTGAAAAGATAACCGGTTAAACCTCGGCTTTTCATCGTTCACCAGCGATGTCATGTCTTGATGTTCCATTGGAAATCCCCATCTGCACTGGTCTCTTCCATGTTTGCTGACCATTCACGGAGCGCTTGGGTTCATATCACCACACGGGTTATGGATCATCCATTTCGAGATCAGTTCCTTGAGTTCCGGATCATCTTCTGGAAACTTTATTAGTTCGCCATATTGGCTATAGATGGCAGCACGTTACCTCTTGAAACCTATTAGCCATTATGGCGAACTAATAAAGTTTGAAAATATCCTATCTGTAACTCCGAAATGCTCGACCGTAGCGCTTCAAAACCGGCGCCAATCGATTCCTCGTGGCCAAAAACCCCAGCCCCCCAAGTTTACCGGAGTTTATTAATTTCGACTTGGCAACCATTCCTCGTATTATAGTATAAGATTGTAGATAGATGCCAAATTTTGAACCAAGCTAGACTCTTGGATGAGCACATATTTTAAAATGCAAACTCGAATCTATGCACTTTACAATAATTATAAAAGACCAGAAAAGCACTGTTTCATTTGGGACTCCATCAAATCTCAATAATACTCGCCTAATGATCAAATAATAAAAATAAAATTCAAGCATCTACCTACGGGATGATCTTTCCTTCATTCTTTGCATATATGCATAATTGAATTGAATTTATTATCAATCTATCACTCTCCACTGCATTCTTCATCAAATTTTCAAAATATGGTTCCACTGATGATTAGACAGGATGGCTCGGAATGTTTTGTTTGCAAATTTTCCGTTTTAATCTGGGTCAGGGCAGAAATTTTTGTCAGAATACCGCATTTCATATCCCATGAAGAGAGGAAATTTCAAAACAGCGATGCATCCAGGAAGACAAATCAGAGGGTGGTGCTGTCAACCTCGCTGGACAGGCAGAATGTGTAAACGCGCATGACGAGCTTGAAGAATTCACACGCGATCCGAATGTTACACTGTTCGAAGTGGCCGTTGAAGCGTGCAGAATTAAACAAAGAGTACCTTGTCCTTCGTTTATTTTATCCTGCATTTTATCTACAATGATCCGAGAGAATGGTTTTGTAGCTGTTAGATCAAAATCGTAGAAATCGACTAATCTTTAAAAAATCCCACGAATACGTTATACATTAGGGAGTGCTGGAAGTGATCAGGATTTCTAAATATCAGTACCGGAAGGGAAGTATAATGTTTATTTATTATACTTCCTTACGGGTATGGTATAGTATAGTAAAAAGGAAATATTAAAAGTATAGTATTTAAATAAGAGAAATTTAAGAAGTTTAAAACTATAGAGGTGTTTAAATATTCGAAAAGGGAGAGCGGGATAGTCCCAAGAGATGTTCAAATCACTTCAATATTGACACTAACTGTAATAAGTATTCATATATCGAATTTGATTGCTCGAAAATTTAAAATTATTTACATGTAATTGCATTGGATGGCTAGTTCAATAATATGTAATTTGTTAATTAATTTTTTTAAAAAATTATTTATACAAAATATTTATTGTATAGATTGATTTTTTCATATTAAATGTGGAAAAGAATTGATTTTGATACTTTCAAAGTTTATTTTGAACGTCGGATAATAAAGAGATTGAGCGAACTGGGAAATTGATAACACTTAGACCTTCAAATTGTATTCTGAGGAGAGAACAGATCTATCTATCTATTAACATGACCTGAATCGTTGTATTATAAAATGACTCCACAATAACTTTCAATCTCATGTGCTTCTCTTTTTTTATTTTCTTCTTTAAAAAAAGTGTAGTAATCATCAAAAAATTCGAGCTTGAAATTGTGACGAATCTTCACGTTTTAGACGTCACTGAGTTCAAAAAACACATTTTTAGAAAATGTCCGTATATCTGTCAATGGCAAAGATAACACAAAAACGATTTCAGCTAGAAGATTGGAATTTTATATATGATCTTTATACCAAATTTGCTGATTGCTATCAATTTAAAGTTAAATCTATTCAGAGGAAGTCCGTCTAACTGTTTGAATATAAGTAAACACGATAAGTACAAAACGAAGAGATGTTGATAGATAAGATTCGGTACTTAGATTTAACATCTTTAGTGTAGACACTTCAAAATTTGAGCCACATCCAAGTACATGTTGACTATCTGTTGGTCTGTAATTTTAGAAATAAGTAAACACGATAAATCAAAAACGCAATGAATTAAATATATCAAAATTGCTATAATAATTCTTGATTGCAAATACAGCTTCGTGAAAATTTTAATTTCAGATTGCTGGGGAAAATATTTACATGAATTAATTTTAAAATATTACGCAAATTCGATTTTTGGATACTATTAACGCAAACCAGAAATTAATCGCCAAATAACTAGTCAAGTATCAGTCCATAGATTCAGTAAAATGATAAATTCACGCCAAAAGTTAATACTTCAGAACTATTGTACGCTAGTGCCATGTAAGGCATTCTCTGGCATGGCAGATTTATTAAAGACCATGCGAAAAAGTTTTGGGGAAACCACTCCCTCTGATACAAAGCATGAATCATCCGAAATGTACTAAGAAATTTAAAATATTAGGAAACTTTACTATTATTTTTCCTTGTAACAAGGAAAATAAAAATCTCTTAAATAAGAATCAAAATAAAATTTAGACATTCTTATTTAATACTCACGGAAGAGTGTATTTGAAATAAACACTGATTTACCTCGTGATTTAAAAAAAATCGGCAATAGAAAACAATGGAATTCCAATATAATAGCTTTGTCTGAAAAGATTAAATTAAAAAACAAGTATTTATCTGTTTTTCAGATTTGTCTATTAGATTCTGATTTTATTTAGATGAATATTATATGCAATTAATTTATTTGTCCATGAAAACTTTCCGTCTTTATGCTCTAAGAAATAATTTTAATCAATAAATTAAAAATTATTATAGCCTTCAGTCACGATATCTTTTAATTTAAATGTCATCACTTTCTGGATAGTTTTCAGTTTAAATGTATTGGGGATTCTAAAGGCTTCATTTCTAGGCTTTAAAACTAACACTGTTGAACAAGAAAAGCAATATTTTTCTTAAGTATCATTGACTCAAACAGTTAATTGCAATCAGCGCAGGTTGCGCCCATTTCCTGTTAACCTCATTCCTAAATAGGCCAAGTGCAAAGAAGTTTTCGTTTTATTGCAATACATTGTTTTTGCTTTTTTTTTCTCTCTCTCCTGGCGGTGTCTTTTTTTTTTTTTTTTTTTTTTTTTTTTTTTTTTTTTTTTTTTTTAAATCTACAATGAAGCATTTCATCATCCAGGGTAACGAAATAGCTTTCATTGCTGGATTGCGCATGCTCTTGGAACTGGAAAAATATACAAAGCTGGTAGGACTGGATCTGTAGTCTTTAAAAATGAAAACCTGCTAAATGCTTTGTTTACATTTTTTGACCCTGAAGTTTAGCTGGGTTCTTCATCAAGAGCTTATGAAAACCATGAATTGTAGATGTCTTCAAAACTGCTCAAGCGAAATCTTTATAAATTATAATCGATAGATAGAAATGACCAAGAATCTCAAATTCAAATGCAAACAGGTTAAATAAAAAAATGCTTATGAGTACCTAAAAAAATAAAATTTTAAAGTTTCTTAAGAAATATCTTTTTTGCTCCCCTAGAAAAATGTCAAAATGGAAGCAGCAAACATTATCGAACCACGTTTGTAATTTTTAAATATAATTTTGTGCTCGACCAGATTTTATATACATCTTAGTACCTATTCATGCGCATTTTACTTTTTTTTAATGTTCATATTTATTTATTTATTCTGAATCGTGTTTGAGTTGAATTCATGTAAAAATAAGTAGTTGTGAATGTGAAACATAGAGAGCTTTATTATTGTAGCCGCATTAAATATGGAGAATTTAGAAAACATAATATTAAGAAAAAGCACTATTGAGTGATAGTAAATTAATGTTTTCTTCAAGGTAATTTACATATCTTATTTTTCCAATATCGATATATATTTTGTTCGTAGTAATTACGTTCGAAATTGACCATACTGGTACCATTTATAAATCTGACAGCATTCCTATCTCTTTTCATAAATGTAAGTAATTTATTTTGACATTTCCAAAAATAAACACGATTTCAAAGGCAATTTTCCATTGCCATTATATCCAGCTACGGAAATCTAACTCAAATATAATGCTGCTGCTTTTTGTCAAACATCAGTAAAAATAGAGAAAACTTTATTTATATTTTGAAAATTTGGTGATTAAATCAAAATGAAACAAGATTTATACCACAACCATTTTCATATAAAACAGCAATAATAATAATAATGTGAAACACAATTAGTTATCGATGTGTATGTACGTGTGTGCATGTGTTCAAAATTCTACATATATATTTTAGTTAGTGAAAATGTGTACTTTGCAACAAGTTTTTTAAAAATTTTAATATTTTAAAAGTTGAACGAAATTTCAACTTATTTTTCCATGTTGAATACGTTTCAGTATAAAACATGCTTTCAATAAATTTTTTAATCGCTGTATTTAAAACTGAGGTAAACATTTTTCATTATTGCTTGATGAAATATTAAATTTAAGCGTGTTTACTTTTAAACACTGCTTCTCTATCTGTATGGTAACTGTTTTTGATAAAAATGTCGACAGAAAATCTGGGAAATACCAAGAACAGTGAATAAAATGGTGAAAGCGTTTTAAAATTATGCGATTTATATGTCTAACAAAACTTTATGCGCAAATATATTGTTAAGGAAACAATAGAAATTTTTAGCGACCAATAATTCTGCCGAACCAACCAGTGGTAAAAGGTAACTAGTTACTAGTTAGAAGTATTTTATTAAGCTTCGAAAGTTTCTTTGTATTTTTGTATTAAATGTTAGAATTTCCTTAAATATTCATTGATTTATCAAGAGTTTTACATACAAGAAATAAAATGTATCACATCGTACAAAAAAATTAAAAAATACAATCTCGACTAAATAATTTACAGAAATTGCAAAAGTATAATTATCTTGAAACTGCCGATATTTGTTTTTGTTTGAGTACATATTTTATAAGCAAATAAAAAACGCAAATATGTTTTTAAAAAATCTGCACTGCTTTAACAGAGCAATTTTTCATAAATTTGCTGTAGTTTAAAGCATACAATTTTACAGGTAAACTTATCCTTGAACTTTAATCATCTCTGTCTAGACACAGTTATATAAGCAAAACTAAATAATTTCATAAATTGTGAGTTCAGTGCAACATTAATTTTGTATAATTTGCAATGTTGCTTCTTCAATTCATTTGTTGCTTAAAACAATAATTAATTTTAGGAAAATGCAACATAAGAATTTTTTCTGTTATGCTTAAAGAAAACAATTGCAGTTTGTTTAGATTTTGATATTGATTTCTTGCCTGCAGTTAAAACCCATTTTAACTTCTCAAAGTTTGAATAAAAAACAAAACGGACACAAACTCATAGTAGTGAGTCATATATGATCCCCCACGTCAGTTTCGAATCTAGGGCTGAATACACTTAGCCGATTATGGCATTTAAAAATGAATCACTATTTAAATACGTGCAAACATGAACAAGGCAAGCAAGACAGTTAACAAATTAACTACGAGCATCCTTCTGATTCACCAGCAACGGCTAATGGAAAGCATGGGCTTGTTGACTGGAACACTGCGAGAGATTGAATGAAAAGATCCAGACTATTTGGAGCTGTTTCCTGAACAGATATTTGTTCCATATTTTGAAAAACAGAAATAGAGGAAGCCCCTCTTTGTTTCCGTCGCACGCAGATCCAGCGGACGGGCGTCGTCCCATCGTTCCGCATCGAATCTGGTAGTTGGTTTGGGTGTTTCATGACGAAGTGCTAGATTTGGCTGAGTGGCATCTAACATGTGCTCGGAAGTCATTACGAAATAGATAATGAATGTAATATGAGTTTAGAAAACTCAAGTTAAACATGTTAACATGCTAAAAGCGAGAAGCGTTTGAACACAGAATGGAGTCATTCTGAGCTATTTGACACTTGTCTTGCGATTTGTAACACTTTTGAAATTCATTGCTTACTTGATCCGATAGAAAAATGACGCTGACTTGGACATCATTGATAGACACAGTTACTTTTGCTATACAACAATGACATAATGGAAATTAATTCTATTGATTTTATAATATTACTTGACTTCTCTTGCATATAAACCTACGTTATCCTGTCAAATTTCTCGTATACTAATACATTATATGCGTTTTCTGTTTCACACTAATGATTTTGGGTTTCTTTCTTTCCAATGATGTGGTCTAAACTTTGACATAAATCTGTAATGATGATAATAAGACAACAAACCAATTTTAATTTGTTTCAGTCATAGCGCTTTCTATTTATCGATATCAAATACGCACAAACAACCAATCGAACAAATAGGTTGATTCTTTGAAAACTTGTACTAACATTTTATCAGAAAGTCCTTCTAGAAGCGAAAATAATTCCAAAATATTACTTAACTGTCTGAATGCATTTCTAAGTTATATTCATGAGCACGCACAAGGACAAACTTTTCGTCCACGGATTTCGTACAAAATTTAACATGTGTAAAGTATACATATCAAATTTCAGATTATTCAATTTATAGCTCAATTAGCTCAATTTATTTGCCGTCTCCCATCTGGGAGTACCTCAGAAACGAATATAACAAGCTTCCAACATAGTGGCTGGTTCTTACCAACCTGGCGGACACAGAAATAATAGGGCTCGGCTATCTCTTTGATGACGGGACGTACTTCTCTCGAGAAGAGTTGTACTGTGGCCATTGATAAACCTTAGGACTCAACCACAGTTTTTTCCAGAGTTGCTGTAGCGGTGGTCACGTCAATCAGAATTAATCCGAATGTCTTTAAAAGGCGAGGTGGATTAGCCAGTGTGGTATTCTTGGACCATTATATAGACATAATTTCAAAGACTTTTTTACCTGAGAATATTAACAATAACTCTTTAGGCGCATTTCATAGTTTAAAAGGTGTCAGTTGCCCTTTTTCTGATTTTTTAAATCTCTAAAGCTCGAAACCAAAATAATTTTCATTTTATAAATACAGCCAATTTCAGGTAGGATTCTGGAACATTAACAATAATTAATTCTGTCAGATTCATTTATTTTAGTAGTTATAATAATGTAACAACTCAAGAAATAAAAAATAATAAAAATTCAATAATAAATTATTTAAAAAATTCAACATGATTTAAATTCAACATTATAAACATGCCATAAAAACATTTGCATGAGCAATATATTTAACTAAATAAACTTGTCCTGCTGTTTGACATCGTTTATCAAACCATTTTCTATTTGTTTGAACTCTTATGACCACTACAATATCTTGAATTTAATGCTGAGGCTCCAAAATATTTCAAATATTTTTGAAAGGGAAAGAAGTTTTTCTGTTGGCTAGCAATACTTAGTCATTAGTTTGATTTTAAGTCTTGCAATATTGCTGATTTTTATCACAAAGGAATTTTTGCTTGATGAACATAAATGACTCCAATAGTTTAAAAGTAATTCATAATTCCATCTTTAACATCCTTTTATTCTTCCTCTTTTAATATCCTTTTCTTATCATTTATATTTTGCAGGAAGTCGTCAAAGGACAGATCCGCCAGTTGGTCCCTCTCAAAATCATAAAAATACAACAGAATTTGCTTTCGACAATCCATACTTCCGGAATAACCAGGACACAGAAGATGTCGACGAAACAGATAAAGGCAAGTATTTATAATCAATATAAAAATCTCTTCTAAATATTAAATTGGAATTAAAAGACTGTATTTTGTCTTAAAAAAGCTATAATGATCTGTTGATATAATTTCCACTTCGGTGCCGAAGATAACAGTTCAATACTTAATTTCACTGCAGTAATTTCTACTATATATGCAGATCTGAAGCTCATTAAACTGTTATCTTATTTAAATATTCTCACGTTGATACGATGTCGAAGTTTGGAAAATAAGTTACTGGTTCAGACGTCTGCCATATTTCTGACCAGAATTAAAAATAACAAAATGAATCTTAAAAGTGGCCTAGTATTTATTATAAGACTCATCAAATCTCAGCAAATAATTTCATTAAAAATATAGAATTGTTATAAAATTAGCAGAAAAGAGGTTGTATGTACTAGATTAATAAAATACTTTGACTTTCTTCTTTAAATGACAGACATTTCAAAACTGCTGTTCGAAATGCCATTTATGAATTCATCTACTGTTATTTGTGCTAACCTTACGTAAACACTTAAAACAAAATTAGAAGAATCTGCTTTTTTTTAAAAAAAAATAAATAACCAAAGACTGGAAAGGGAAAAATAAGAGCATTTTGAAGAAAAGTTTAACATGAAAGATATTTCATAATCAAAAAAATTCTAATTATATATTTAAATTATTACCTAAGAATAAATATACAAGCGGTAAAATTCAAAATTTTTAAGAAAGTGTTAGAGGAAGATGAAATGTTTCTGATCTGAGTAAGGCTAGCAAATGGTACAAACTTATGCGTTCCGTTTAGTTAAGGTATCTAAAGTTAAACTTAGGCACCTAAATCACTTGTCTAAGTTTTAGGTAAGATTGCAGTTATGGATTTCACAGAAGACATTGTAATAATACGAAAGATGATATCAGCAAATTGGTAAGATTGTTATATAGATAGGAAATTTTAGCACCTTCGACAACCAAGTATTAAAAAATAAAGTAACAAGTAATATATGAAAAAAAAAATCCAATACCTATTTAGGTCAACAAAGAAAATTTTTATTTTAGTTACTTTTTAAAAAATTATTATAAAAAAGTTATTGATTTTTGTAAGAACTCGCATTCTTCACTCTCAAGTAAAAAATACTGAAATCCTTGTATTTTACAGATTGAGCTACTGCCTGTTGATTTCAATTTTGCTTTACAAGCTGATAAAATATTTCAAGTATTAAAAAATGATTTAATTTAATTAATGAATTAATATTTGAAAAAAACATTAATATCAAGTGCCATACACTACAAGTTTAAAAAAATGTATTTGAACTTGAGTGGATGATTAAAAAGTTTTATTAACGACTGAAAATTTGAACAAGATGTATAAATAAATTATTATTATATATAGGGAAAGTACGAACTAATAATAGGAATTGAAAAAATGTCTACCTATTGGTATCTATTTTAGACGAAAGGAATTATATTTAATTCAATAATAATCTCTTCAAGTGACCAACTGGCTCGCTGAGGAATATTAGTTATATTTGGTTTCCTGTCCATGATAAATTTTTCAGATATAATCATGGACATGATGTTATATCTGAAAGATTTATTTCAGATATAACGTTATGTCCATGATTACGCCCAATTCTTTGACATTAAAGTGGCGTTATTTTATTACTCTTACATTGTTCTGTGTATTGCATACATAGACTTTTCGAATGGAGATCAGTTAACGGTCATCAAGTCCGATTCATCTGTCTTCTAAATTCATATCATTGAAACTTCACTTAAAAAATTTTTTTTTGTAAACAGCTTACGCATTAAATTGAATCTTTCTTCTTTAGCCTTCAATAATGAAAGAAAGTGCCCCAATTAAATATTTGATGAAACAATCAAAAGTGCGTGAATTTTAGGGAAACAATGTAATCTATTAGAAATAAAAGCAAAAAAAAAAAAATATTTTTTAAAACTTCCGAAATTTAAAAAACATGCACTATTTTTAAATTTATATAATTAAAAAGACAATTTTTTAAATTTTGAAACGGAAAGAAATTTATTTTCTATTGCAATTTGTTTCAGTAGTTATCGCAGCAAACACCAAAATTAGTTTAATTTTTTAATTCATTAAAATGTCAAAAATTCGCTGCTAGGTGCACATTTTTACTTGCCAAAATCTAATTTTGATCATTTTGCTTCAAGGGTCTAGCCTGTAGATCCCCGCACAAACACATGATTTCATCCTTATTATTAATAGAAATACAAGACAGATAAAATTTTAATTTAATCGACATGAATACATTTCAAATCAAAGCAATAATGATACTTTTGCATGTCATAAAATACAGATATGTAGAAATCTCACTTTATCATTCTGTATTTAAAATTTAAAAGTAGAAGATCTAGACCTACAAGACGGCATACAAAATACATAATTATATCATTCTTTCATCATATTACCGTCAATACATAATTATTATATTATTGATTATGAGAAATATATAAGAAATTTTATTCAATAATGCTATATTTAAAACTCTTCTATTAATTTTGAAGATTTCTGAGATAAAAAAAATTTAATGGATATTTATTTCTAAAGGAATCAAACTATATGATATTAAGGTATTCAAAACTTAAGATCAGAAATATTTTCATTTTTAAAACAAAGCATAAAGTTATGTTAATAGACTGGTCTCCCCGAAACTTTAACGCATACTCTGTAATAAACCTGTCATGCTCGAGAGAATACTATATTGTCTTGGCGTACAATAGTAACAAAATATTAACTTATGTCAAGAATTTAGCATTTTTATTGAACTTGTTGTGTAATCCTTGACTATTTGTTTGACGATTAATACCTGGCATACATTAATATTATAAAAAAAATCGAATTTTTATTTTATACACATTTTTCTCGACCGATTCAAACAAAAAATTGACACAAAACTGTCCTCATAATCAAAAATTATCATACCAAATCTGATACATTAAAATCATTGCATTTTTTAATTATCTGATTTACTTTAAGCATAGATCAATAGTCGATCCGTGATGGTTTTAGCTCAAAATTTCACAAGTGTGTACATTAAAATCTTAAATCTGCAAAGCATTTTATGTACTAAGCTATCTTCATTTTGTAGTTATCTTATTAATTTATATTCATACAGCCTCACATACAGACTTCCCTTGAACGGATTTTACTCAAAATTTGACAGAAATCTGTGAATTTCGTATCAAGATTCTAAACCAAATTTCAACCACCTAGCGCAAAAAGTTTTTGAGTTATGTATGTCACAAATAGACAGACATTTTCCAAAAAAGCGTCTAAACGTGATGATTTGTCAAAATCTCTAGTTCGAATTTTTTGATGATTACTATACTTTTTGTGATACTGAGGATTACTGTACTGTTCACCGGTGTAACGCCACTTTGGACACACATCTAATCATCATCAGAATACTGAATAAGCGGCAAAGTAAAGAACTTGCTAAGTTATTATCAGTAAATGTTTTAGTGCTCGTTTTTTAGATGGTTTTATTTGTTTATTTTTTCTAAACGGCGAATGTCTTTCTTTTTCAGGCAAAACAAAGTTCACTCTCAACAGTAAGAACTCTCTGCGCTCCTCAAAGGTAATATTCTTTCCCCCCTTTTTTTAAAATCTTTGATACCGTTTGATTACGTTGCAAACTTATTATTGCTACATGTTTTTCGTCCCTTCAGTCCGAAGGAAAAACGAGGAAAGGGAAGAATCCATTTGGTTTTGGCGGAGGCAGGAAACAGAAGGCTATGGACGATTCTTGCATCGCGCACATGGTAAGATCCACTGTCTGACTCATTAAGAAATAGAAATAGAAATTTACGTTTGAAAAATATATTTACATAAATATTCCCCCTAGATTTAAATGCATATCCAAAAGTGGCTTAGTTCTACTTAATTAGTAAATTAAGCATTTCTCCCAGTAGAAATCAATAAAATCCTTGGAATTAGTTGCAAACTAAAGAATTTTTCATTGATTCAATGCTTTGATGAATCTCGGAGCTTAAAAATTTCGATGGTAATAACCAGATTTGGTAAAATCAGTTATATTTTTATTATATCAAGAGAAAAGAAAAGGAAAAAAATTCATAAGAATTATTAAGTATTTCAAAAGTAACAATTAAAATTTGGATAATTATTCTTCGACATTTCATTTAGATATTGTTCAAGCTTCTTTTTTAAAAAAATATAAAAAGGCTTACTGCTTACTCACTGCATGCAGGGTTTCAAATTATCGATTGTAGCATTCGTTGTAGGGTTTCTTCAATTCATTCGTAGCTGTAGGAAACATTAACATTTATTATAGTATCATACCCACATGAAGTACATGACTTTTTTCAAAATTTTACAATCAACAGACTGTGAAATTTTCAGCTGCGGCGCAGCGTTTCGTTGATATGTTTTAATTAAATTTTTATGTTTGTTAAAATATTAATTTAAAACTTATATTACTACTGTTTTTTATCCATTCTTCTATCATAATTCTTTCCCAGGCAGCAATAGTTTATGACAATAGATTTCAAGCCGAATCTGGCAGCTCAGCAATTCAT
Organism: Argiope trifasciata; assembly: GCA_026543055.1. Taxonomy (NCBI): domain Eukaryota; kingdom Metazoa; phylum Arthropoda; class Arachnida; order Araneae; family Araneidae; genus Argiope; species Argiope trifasciata. The sequence continues at coordinate 39,984 of JAPMOQ010036726.1, read as the reverse complement.
TAAACAGATTTTAACTGTTCTCATCCAGATAAAAGAATGCTGTCTCCTTTCCACGGGAAGGATATCTTTCGAATACTTCCTTACAAAAGGATCAAGAAAATCCACGATCTTCCATTATTTACACTGATTGAAAATGAAAAATTGGTCAATTATTGATTTCAAAGATGATCCAAACGACATAATGATCACGTTAAACAAATATTTTTGTGTACATTTGAATGTATCGCCTCTGGACAGAGGATTTTGCTAAGATAAAGCGGATGCTAACATTAACCAGGATCATATTAAGCAGTATAGACTGAAATAATCTCTTTCAGCAGGAACAAAAGTTTTATCCTACATCCTTATATCAGTGAATTTATCTTTATATCATTAAATTTATCTCAGGAGCCTGAAAGAACAGTTGTTTCTCTTCGAGGACACGACTTCACGGGCCTTGGCTTTAACATAATGGGCAACATGAGGGACGGTATCCTGGTGAAAGACGTTTTGCATCGTGGACCTGCTTCCGAGTCGGGGCTCATCAAAGCAGGTATGTATCATTCAACAATTTGTAATAACATACTTGGTAACCAAATTTTCTATAGTAATTACATTTTACATGATAAATAATTTTGTAAGCAAACAAGAGGATTCATTTCATTCACCAGATTTTATTTGATATATATATTATTTATACCAAATTTTAGGGGGAAAAAACATTTCTATCAATAAAAAGTTTATGTACATAAACCTTGTCCATGTCCTTGTTAATTATTTAGTTCGTGTAAACGTTTGAATTTAATATATTCCTTGTACAGTAATGGAAAGAATTCACTTGTGAAACAACTTGTTACAACCGTAGCTTATTTGAAATATAATATCTAAACTATTTAAAAATTCAACACTCAAATTTAATTATTTCAAATAGCTAGGAAATATTTACTGCTATTCCATAAAAAAAATATCAGATCTATATTTCTTTATCATCCATTTTAACCAAAATAAGAATAGATGCCATTTCATCAGTTGGCAGCTATTTTTAAAATAGCAAAAGCATGTTCACATGTATTACATAATCAATACATGAAGGGAAAAAGGATGTATATAATATTTTATTTTCTCTTTTCCTCCAACTTTTCATAATTAGAAAAAGAAGTAAGTTAATACCTTTTAAGCTATGCGATACTCATTGGTTTTAGAGTTGATTATGTGGCTTACTGGCACAGTGAATTAATAAGCTTTCTACCTAATGTTTTGCAGGCGACAAGATCATAAGCGTCACGGTGTCTTTCAGCAATATCGTGTATGAGGATGCTTTGACAATCTTGAGTTATGCCTCACCATACGATGTGAAATTGGAACTCGAGCGCAAGCCTTCTGCTCCTAAGCGTTTGGGTTCTAGTAGCTTCAGCGATGGTGGACAGAAGCTTTTCCATCCATTGTACCGATCGCAAAGCATCGATGATTTGACACAAATAGACCGTGAGCTGCCGCGGCGATCTCAAAGCGTCGGCGTGGCCGCCCACAGAATGGCTTCCAAGGCTGAGGAGAGAGAGAAGATGTCCTTGATCTTGAGTACGACAGGCTCTCTCAATGAGAAGATGTTGGCTAATGTCATGGCTGAAGGTAGCGGTGGACACTGGAAGAAAAAGTTCGAGGACAGTTTCGAAAGTGAGGATGTCCCTTCAACGCCATTAGAGAGAGAACCATCTAAGCGGTATGTGTCATTTTTAAGCTGGTACCCAGTACGCGCTTGCCTTTAGTGGATTTATAAGTGTTATTTCTCATTGTATTTCCAATACCTTAATTTAAATTTTTATTTTAAAATATCTCTATCAAGCTTTATGTTTCCCTTAAAAGTGTTGCTTTAGAAATGGGACTTAATATAACTAAACTAAAGCTTTTCATTATTATCGGATATGTAAAATATGTATATCTGTACCATAGTGGATGCATTAACTTAAACTTTTTTCCCGTTTTCTTATTATCAGATACGCAGAATATGTGAATCCATGTAAGTGCATTAGTATGTTAAAGAAATATATTACAAACAAATAGTTTTCAACCAGCCACATCTTTATAACTACTGATAAAAAAGGTTACCAAAATAGATTATACGTTGAATAAATTAGACGGCACTAGAATATGCATATTATCCCCAATGTATAATCGATTAAGTGATAGATGCACCTCAGAGTTTCAATTTTTCCCAATTGTTAAAACAGTAGGGAAAAAAATTAATTCTAAAGATATTTATAGCAAGAATTTGGTACTCACAAAATACATTTTTTTTCTGGTGGATAAAAAGGGAATTGAAAATGTTATCACAAAACAGAATTTTCTGAAAATTTTGATTCCATTCTTAAAAAATTATTTTATTCCATAGGTTCTTAGATGGACCTCAGCCCAGGCAGAAACTGGAAGCCCGAAATATGGACGGGGAAGATGTCTCTGAAGGCCTTAGAATTAGAGTAACCGATGAGAACCACCGGAAAGAAGAACAATCTTCTCAGAATCAGAGGGAAGAAATAGTCCCTGCCAGAAACAGAACAACTTTGTTGGAGGATGACAACAACGATTCGGACGTTTCGAAAGATTCGCTCGAAATCTCAGGGAGAGTCTATCAGAAAAAGAAAATACTTAGGGGGAGTCCTTTGGCTACTCCTAAAAACCAAATTACGGTGACTAACACAGTGCAGATAGAAAATCCGACATCCACCACCACTACAAGAGTAGAGAGAATCTACGACCGTTCCAGTAAACCATCATCAAGCCCTGATATACAACAAATAGACAGGACTAGTTACACTCAAAGGGACGCCGAGTATATGGACAATAATAGAACTCGAGCGGACCCTTATCGAAACGTCCAAAAACCTAATCAAAATGAAAGACAAAAGCTGAATACTTCTGAGGCTTTTACCCAAAGCTATGGATGCAGGACTCAGATTTATAATGGCGGAACTGATGATCATAACAGAAACGTGAAATATCCGAATGCCCCTACATCTTCAAGTTATAACAGACACTTGGAAAGTGATGATAACAGGAAGACAGATTCAAGTACGGAAAGTCAGCCGAAATTTACCAAGAAGGGAGCTCCTAACCCAGCAGGTGGTATGTTCACGCAAATCAGTCCCTTCCAAATGCCCTCCAACAAACAGAGACAATTCAAACCATGGGCAGGAAAGGAGGATTTATCCTCCAGACCAACCACCTCTGCCTCGTCAGGACCCAAATTCACACTCAGGGACAGTTCGATACAACACAGACAGTTCTAACAAAATTTAATGAATCGTATTCTGAGATGAATATTTAGAATTTTTTTTTATTGTGCCTTAAAATTTCAATTGGTTAGATAAACAAGCAATACGGAATTTTTATCTAACCGTGAAGCATATGTATGAAGCTTTCTTTCCCAAATTTCCGAAATATCTTAAGTTTTTGAAATATCATCGATTTTACTGTCTGTATTTTACGTCATTAAATCCCTGCGAAGAAAGAAAGAATTTGTCACATTCTACAAGTGAATTCTCTTTTATTCGATCACCGAAACGTGACAGCGTAATGCTAAGATCCCATCATCATTATCTGAAAGTCCAGTGTGTCAAAGTAGCTTCCTGGAGCTTAAATTTAAATCCGCTTAAACAAATAAATACTTGACCTTCCACTTTTCAACTAACAATGGTGTGGATTCATGTGATTATGATGTCATATAATAATTATGGGTGCTCAAGCTTTTAAATCTATAACTGATTGTCTTTTTTTAGGAGTAAATGCTTCTTTCAGTACATCCGTATACATATTCATTAACTAGCAAAGAAAACTTAAAGTAACAAAAAATAATTTAGTGAAATTAAATAAACAATTATAAATAAAAAAGTGTAGTTAAGTTTAATTTGAATTTAATGATATTAGTGTAAATAAGTGATTCAGTACAGATTAAAATTAACAATTTTATCCATAGTAAACAATCTCAGAAATAATTTTTAAATTTTAGCTATATCAGAGTCCCGTTTTAAAGAAACCCTTTTGCTATATTGGAATTTACCTTGTAATTTTGAGCAGCAATCAAACTACAAGGACGGCACCTAAACTGGCACCCGCTCTTCAAGCTTGTACACCACACCAGCGGCAAGACGTTTGTCCCCGACGAATTTAAGGCTCACTAGACCTTACACATTGGTTCTAAAGTTGAACCGGATCCCATCTTGAAACCCAGCTCACCAGTTCCGAAGTGGAGAACTTACCACCAGGTCACCGAGGTACAACTAACTTTTAAAAAAAACTACTTAAAATTCTAAAGCAGGGACCAGTATAATATAGCTAAAGAAAATGCATTACATTGTTAAAAAAGCAGAAAAAATGCTCTTGAGTGGGGACTGCAAAATGTTTCATGCGTTCCCTATTTCAAATGTTGAGACGAATTTTAGGACTTAACGGGATCATGAATTGATCCCCCAGCACATTTTCGATCGTTATTCTGTGAATAAGGACGAACGATACAGATTTTGTATTTAAATGCTGCAAATTATTTCCGAGACATCCCTGAGTACGATTCACCTCCTCTTTCATTAATTATGTACATAATTTCATAAACATGGATTTAAAACGATACATTTGTGAAAATCATGCGCAAAAGTGATATTTGAGGGAAGTTTGAAAAAAAAAATCTCGCTGAAAGAAATAATAAATTTGTAGACTGCTACATTCCAACAGAGCATCAATTCACCAAACTTTCTATCATAATGCAACGAACTTAATTCCACAAAGAAGAAAAGCAGCTGTAGTTAAATGATTATATTTATTATAATAAAAGTTTTATTGTTTATTGTTTCCAAAAACTACCTAAATAATTTTATTTACAAGAATAATATTAAAACATTATTTTATTGCCAATTGGATCATTTGTATTTCTTTTGAATAATGTTCTTTTTTTCATTCCGACATGTAAAGTGATGTTTCATGCTTGAAGGAATCATGAAGTAAAAATAGTTTTATAAATAAAATTTTTTAAGTTAATTATGATTCAGCCTCTTATTTCAAACATTCAAATTTCACTGTTACACAACAATAATCTTTACATTTTTTGGACTCGTGTCACTGTTAAAATGATATACAGTGGCTCAAATAATTCTGAGTATACCTTACTTTTACTTGATAAATCTGACTTTCATTATAAATAAGACATTAACTTTAAAGTGCAAACATGTTTTTATTTTTACACGTAATAAATGGTTTAATTTAAAGTAAAAACAAAAAAACATTCAACGAAAAAATTTTAAATTAAAAAATTGTCGAAGTATTTCAAATAAATACATGCAGATTTTTATCTCAAGAAATTGATAATACACCAATGAAATTTTTGTAATATCTCGCATTAAAAAGTGCATTTAGTTGCATGTATTTTAGTTTTTATAATGGTCTTTAAACGTCGTGGCACCAATTAGACCAATTTTTGGGGATATTTGATGATATTTTATCCATTCTTCTTGCAACGCTAGTTTTAAATGGATTTTATTTCTAATTTTATGTTTTTGGGCCATTGATTCGAGTGTGGCTTACAGATATTCATTGGCATTCATGTTTGGGTACTGTGTAACTGCAGTTTATAATGAATTAAACACAAAATTTTGACATAACTGGTATTTTGTTGGATGTCATTGTACTGCTGAAAAATGAAATTTTCCATTTAAACCCAAATTTTTAGCATTTTCCTTTAGAATGCTGCGACCATATGCTTCATCCAAATTTCTGCAGAAATTTCTCAAATCATAGGCAGAAGTGTAAGTGCCGAAATAGTGTGAAAGTTATTAGACTAGCTAGATATAAAAGTCAAATTGTTAGAGAGAAACCGTTCATCAACTTGCAGATTCAGAAAATGTGTTTTGATTTTGCAAAAACTCATTAACTGAAAACCAATGACCTTTGGATGAAAGTTATATTTAAAAATGAAAGAAAATTCAATATTTTTGGCAGAGACAGACGTCGTACCACATGGAGAAAGCCTAACACTGCTTTCGATCCGAACAATTTATGTCCTACAGTTAAACATGGCGATGTCTCTATCATTATTTGGGGTTACATGGCTTCATTCGGGTTTGGAAATTTAGCTTTTATAGATGGTATTATGAATCATATGGTTTACTTAGCTATATTTCGCAGCAATCTAAAGGAAGATGCTAAAAATATGGGTTTAGATGAAAATTTCATTTCTCAGCAGTATAACGACATCAAACAGAAAGCAAGTAATGTCAAAATGTGATGACTTATTCATTGTAAACAGCAGTTACACATATTACTACAATACCTTAACATGAATGCCACTGAATATCTGTAGGCCACATTCGAAGCCTAGGTTCAGAAACACAAAATTAGAAATAAAACCCATTTAAAACAAGTGTTGCAAGAAGAAGAGGTAAAATATCTTCGAATATCACCAAAAATTGATCGAATCGGTGCCAAGACGTTTAAAGGCCAGTAAAAGTGCCAAAATATATGCAAATCCGAGATATTACAAAAATTTCATTGGTTTATTCTTAATTTTTTAGATAAAAATCTGCATGTATTTATTTAAAATGCTTCTAAAGTTTTTCAATTTAAAATGTTTTCATTAAATGTTCTTTGCTTTAACTTTAAATTAAAACATTTATTAAGTGTAAAAATAAAAAACATGTTTGCACTTCTCATTAATGTGTTATTTATAATGAAAGACAGATTTATCAATTAAAAGTAAGATTACCTTTAATTATTTGAGCCTCTGTAGTTTTCAGGCAGAATCTTACACTATTATTTAAAAGTATATATAAGTTAGATATCTGTTGCATCATATAAGGACTGGTAATAGTGAAAATAACGAAAATATATTCAAATTAATTCATAAAATAAAATTATTCATTTATATACTCAGTAATGCCATAATTCGTGCTATTCGTGTCTCCAACTCGTACATAAGGTGACTAAAATGCAGTATTAATTTTTTCATGCAAGCCATCGAATTCCTGCCCATGTTACCAGCAGATACATTTCGTGTTCTGCATTCAGGTCATTCCAGAATTTTGTTGTTGTTGCCACACGTGAGAAAAATGTTATTT
>JAPMOQ010036726.1:0-32508 GCA_026543055.1 Argiope trifasciata | reverse complement strand
GCTCCGCTATATATTTTGCAAAATTGCTTCTAATTTCAATGTATTGGCTATTAAAAAAATACTGCTTATATTTACAAAGTATTGATTTCTTCCTTTTTACTTATAAAGTTTACATATTTGATTTAAGTATTAATATATTGATTTTTTTCTTTAGTTTTCAATATTATAGTCAGTCCTTGAAATTTGGAATATACATAATGTATAGATTTTTATCAAATTCTGGATGCAATCCATTCAGAAGACTCTATCTGACAACTGTCGCAATATGAGTTATATAAAAATACAAAACTAATACTGATAGGTGTATAAAATTTGATATACAGATTTAACATCTAAAATGCAAATATATATCAATTTTGAAACTAAATCTGTCAAAGGCTTGAACGTATGTCGATATATATCTTTACAATTCATATAAACAAAAAAGAGCAGTGACTTATAAATTTTGGTTTGTGATTTTGTGATAATTGTGCCAAGTTTGGATTCTAGAGATAGAAGAAAAAAATGTTTAAAAATGCGTATTCGGTTTTCTGGTACTTTTGTATCAACCACATTTCAGTGATTAATCGCTAATTAATAAATCGCCAAACATCGCACGTTCGATTTAGCTCTGGACATTTGATCCAAGATACAAATCAATCTTTCCTAAACTATTATTCTTTAATGCATGCCGTTGATACTCAGTTAACGGGTTTCTTGTAAACTTATGTGCTAAAATCTAAGTACTCATGGCGTTCAAATTCCACAATTTTCTGCGAATGGATAAATTCACAAAATGAAAGGGGAAGGAGATAATGCCTTTATTAGAGAGAATGCAAGAAAATTTCAGAGAAACCACTTCCTTTCATTACTTATTTATACAGGCAAAATATAATAATTTAAATACATTAAAAAATAAAAATCAACTTCGAGTTTCTGATTTCCAAAACTGTCAGAGTCCGAGAAAAACATTTTCGGAGTTATGTATGCTGATTTGTGAATGCGATAACACAAAAATAGAGTGAGATGGACGAATAAAATTTGCCACCCAGTTTTAATAGCACAATTGTAGATTTCTGCAGTAGTATGGAAGAAACCAAATAGCAGGAAGTGCATCTGTTTGTCTCCCTACTTCTAGGTAAGCACTGTAACTAGAAAATATGAAATTAGATATATAAATTTAACGCTAAAATTATTAATTTTGTTTACAGCCCCCCAAAATCCCCCTATTTTTATTCGATAAAATTCTGGAAAAATAATCAAGAACGATTTCAATTTGACTTTAATAATAAGCATAATTTTTACTTTCTCTTATACGTTGTAGAGAGGAAGTATAGAAATCGTCAAAAAATTCGAACGCTACGTATTGATGACTCTCCCTATTTTAGACCTTTTTCATTTCGAAGTGTCCGTCTCTCTGTGACAAAGATAGTTCAAAAATACTTTGATCTAGACCAAAGGTTCCCAACCTTTTTGAACTGGCGCCCGCTTTTCTAATGAATATTTCAATATTGCCCCCCTCCAGATAAATAATAGAGTACATAATGCATGGTAAACACAAGAATTAAAAGAAAACTCTAATAGAATATTGTTGGAAACCCTACTGAATTTCTTGTTTATTTAAAAAAAAAAAGAATAAAAGTCTTAGCTTACCTGTCATAAGGACATGCAGGGATTTCGATGATGTGAATTAATTCATAATCAACCTATCAAAATCATTAGAGACCAATCAAAACGCATACTTCATTACATTAAAAAGTATTTTTATTAAAATTTTAAGACATCGAATTTCTAACTTAACTAATGAGAAGGCTGAATTTGAAGCGTTTTAAGGAACTTGTTAATATCAGGCTTGATTTCACTTTAAAACAATCGTGAGTCGCCGCGTTCAGTAATATGGAACCGATTTCTCTTTTTCGTTACCAATGTTGCCTCAGCACTACATCCACGTTCTGCTAAATATGAAGAGGGAAATGTTATCAGAAGTCGTTGAACAATCGACCATAACCCTGAATGCAGTTGCGAAATAGACTTCTGCAACCAAAATTCTTGAATTTAATTTTTAGATCCTCATTTGTCGTCAGTTTTATTAGTTCTTCATCTAACTGAGGAGATCCTGCTGTATTGACATAGGAAAAAAGATCCAAAACCCAGTCTGGTTAAAATGTCCTGGAATCATTCCTTGAAGTTATTGCACACTATTTGGTAAATCTTCTAACGCCCCTTCATGCCATATCAACGCCCCCTAACTTTCTCTAGGTCTTTTATCACCCCCCTGAAAGCTTCAAACGCCTACAAGGGGGCGTTATCACCCACGTTGGGAACCTATGATCTAGACGGTTTGTTTTTATATCAAATCTGCCACATTTTGAGTAAAATCTATTTAGAGGAAGTCCGTGTACCGATCTGTTCGAATATAACTCTATAATTACAAAATTAAGAGAACTATATTGACAAAATTCGGCACAAAGATTTAATATCTATAGTGTGGACATCTATCAAACTTTGAGCCAAATCCAACAACAAATTGACTGTTCTAATTTGATTAAATACTTTCAGTTTCAGAAACATGTAAACTCAATAATTCAAACCACGCAATGACTAAAATATATCAAATTTAGTATGAAATGGTGTGATTACAAGTGCAAATTTAGGCCAAATTTTTGTTTCAATCGGTTGAGTAAAAATGTGTCCAAAACCAAAATTCGATTTTTAGATACTATTAATGCATCCTAGGGATTAAATTCAATAAAATTACGGAAATCACGCCCAAAATTAATATTTCTGAACTATTCTACACCAATGTCAAGGGGATCTCTGGCGTGACATGTTTATTACAAAATATGCAGGCAAGTTTCGGAAAGATCACCCCAATGGTTTAAATTAAAAGCAGTTTTTCCTCTATTTAGAAATTAGTGCATTTCCATTTTCTATCAAATGTGTATGTAATTCAGCTTGTTTAATTAATCTCACTGAAAGCAATTAACAGCAGTCAATTTGTATTATGAATTAAATAGACTGTGTAATCCATTTTTTTTAAAAAAGCTTTGCTGATTGGTGGGACGCGAATAACATAAAGAAGCTTTAAATTAATGATTTCATCAAAAGGGGGAATTTTCATTTCATGACGGAAACCATTGTTTATCGGACATGATATTTATTAAGCTAAATATTTTTTTATCAAACACATTCAATTCTTAACAAAGTGAGGGCAATATTTGAAACAGAGGAATACTGTAAATAAATTTAAAATATTTAAAGACTTTGATAGTAAAATTACAATAATAATATTTTATGAAATTAAAGGTAAATTTTTTCTTAAAAAAATTCAAATTATCTGATTGAAGGAACTGCATATGGATGATATTTATGGTGATGAAACTATGTTTGGAGTGAGCATTTTTACTCTGATGTTTATAAATATGAAGACATATATATAACAAAACGCTGTTAACTGCCAAATTATTTGATCTCAGTAATCTAATGAATTTTCAACTTTAAAACCATTTCGACCATTGAGTGATAAACAAAGACCCTTTTGAAATTAAGTCCGATTATTTACGAACATGATAACTCAAAAATAAATAGACTAAGTGAGATGAAATCTCTTGCATAGTTTTCAAACCAAAATTGTAAGCCAGAAATTAAATTTTAGTCGAAACCTGTCAAGAAAATCTATCTGTTCATCCATCTGCGTACATGCGAACATTATATATCAAACGTAATTATTTAGAAATGCAAATGTAAGATTCAGTGTATAGTTTTGAGCAGCGTGCTGTTCGTTTTCAATCAGTAGAAGAGACATTGATTACAAAGAAAAGACGAATGTTTTCTCTAAAAGAAAATATTTAATAGAAACCTATTTTGACAGTAGAAGAGCGGTGATGGCAATTCTGGCACAGATGTTTATGATTGTGAAAAATACGGAAGATCGTCTTGGACCACCTACCTCTATGGTGGAAGGAATATGTGTTGGAACAAGCCTCCTGGCCTTCTAATTTCTTATTTTTATAACAGCGTTATTTTATATAGAAAGAAATAGTTTTCTTATAATTTCGAGTCACTAAAACTATTTTCAAAACAAACAAGTTGCTTCTGTAAATTTTGTCAGAATTGACATTTTTCATCAAAAAGGAGCATTTTTTAAAGAAATTTATTTATTTTTGCGCAAAATGAGACCTGAAGAAGGAATCAATTCTGGGCATAGTGATTTCGCTCAGAGAGATATTATTCCATATAAAAAATGTTTACCTAAGAAGTGCTTGGATTTTGCAGAAACCTCGAAATTATGCGTGACAAATTTATAAGGGATTTTTCATAAGGTATCTTATCATGAAAAGAAAACAGTACATAAACCATATTGCTAATTTAAACAAGGAGGAAATCAAAAATTATTTTCAAAATTCAGTTTAGTTTAGTTTAGTTATATTAACGTCCCGTTTAAAGCAACACGAGGGCTATTTTGGGACGGACCTCGTAATTTTGAACCACAGTCAGATGACAAGGACGACACCTGAAGTGGCACCCCCCTCTCCACACCACACCACACCAGCGGGAGGACGTTTGGCTTGACAGATTTAACGTGCAAGAGACCCCCTCACACGACGGATCTTCGGTGGAATCAAGTCTCGAACCTGAAACCCACCGGTTCCGAAGCCGAGACTTTACCACCAGGCCACCGCGGCCCTTTCAAAATTGAGAAGCAATATTTGAAAAATATAATTCAATCGATAAATGTATCAGAAAAAAAAAATAATAATGACGCTTTCGAGTAAACAAAATACGAAACAGTTCTGCACTTGAGTCCTGATAAATTATAACTTTTGTTACATAAATTTGTGCTTTCAATGCTTCTTCAATTTAAGATATCGAAACTGATAATTTTTTTAATTATTCACTTCGCTCGGATGAGAATAAGAAAAGAATGTTGTGGGTGGGAAAACAAAGTAAATTTTAATTGCGTTATTCCTATATTCGTTTAATAAGATTCATCATTTTAATAATTTGTTCCTTAGTTTAGTAGAATCTAGATGAAACTTGTTTAATATTTATATTTATAACTACAGCATTCATAAGAAACAGAGCTCAATTCAAAGCGATGTGCACGAAATTATCTTAGAATTTTTAATAAGTTAATGTTTATAGGCTGGCATATTATCTATATACTGCGTGATACGCCACGCGTGTAATGGAAATCATTCGTTAAGAAAAAGAAAAATATATATTTCTATAGAGAATTGTTAAAGGCTGATAAATAAAGTGATGGAACTCTTCTCTGCAAATTAAGTGTTATAAAAATAATTTCTTATAAAATGAACGGCATATCAATCAAACAAAACAAAGGCAAGAAAAACTAACAATACTTAAAATATCTTGCTAGGATGCTTCAAGATAAAATTTCCAAATTGAAATTTTATGCAATCATAATCAAAAAGTAATAGGTACAGTGTCTCAAAAAATTTAGAATACACTTAACTTTTATTTGATAAATCCGACATGCAATATAAATGGCACATTATGAAGAAGTGCAAACATGTTATTATGTTTACACATAACAAATGGTTTAAATTAGAGTAAAAATAAAGAAAAATCAATGAAAAACTTCTAAACTGAAAAATTTCAGGAAGACTTTAAATAAACATACTCAGAATTTAGCCTCAAAAAAATTTAAAGTACACCAATGAAACTTCGCTAATTTCTCGCAGAAAAGCAAAGTGTCACTATTAAGTAGCATGTCTTTTGGCTCTTATAATGGCCTCTAAACGTCATGGTTTCGATTCGACCAATTTTTGGTGGTATCTAAAAACATTTTTATTCCATTCTTGCAAAACTTGTTTTACATGAATTTTGTTTTTGAATCGCTTTTTCGAGTATGACACAAATGTATGGTAATATTCTATAGCAGTAATGTCAAGGGTACAGTATTAGTGTAACTGCTGTTCACAATGGAAAACACGCTACATTTTGACGTTATGAGCATTCTGTCGGGGTCGGGGTCCTACTGAAAAATAAAATTTCCATCGAAACCCATATTTTTAGCACTTTTCTTTAGATCGCTGCGTAATATATTCAAGTAAACCATATGGTTTATAATACCATCTATAAGAATTAAATTTACTACCCCGGATGACGCCATACAACCTCAAATCATAACGGAATCACCATCATGTTTAACTCTAAGACGATTTTTCTTTTTTGAATCTACAGAAGTATTAGGCTTTCTCTATACAGTAAAATGGCTATTACTGCTAAAAATATACTATGGTTACCTTTCTTTCAAAAATTATTGGTCTTCAATTGATAAGTTTTCGCAAAATTCAAATGCTTTTTCCGAATTTGCAAGTTGATGAATGTTTTCTCTGTAAAAATCCGACTTTTTATATCCAGCTTTTCTAATGGCATTTCGAATTGTTTCAGTACTTCCACTTGCGCCTATAATTTGAAGTTTCTGCAACAAGTTGGATGAATCATATGGTCGCAGCAATCTAAAGGAAAGTGGTAAAAATACGAGTTTAGATGGAAATTCCCTTTCCATCAATCTGAGGGCAACAACCTCAAACAGAATGCATGTACCGTCAAAATGTAATGTTTTTTCATCGTAAACAGTAGATACATATATCAATACAGTAGACCGACATCAATATCTTTGAATATTATCATATATTGTGGGCCATACTCGAAAAAGCGGTTCAAAAATTCAAAATTAGAAACAAAATTCATTTAAAATAAATGTTGCAAGAAAAATGGAGTAAAATATCTTCAGATAACTTACAAATTGGTCGAATCGGAATCATGACGCTTAGAGGCCATAATATAAGAATCAAAAAACTTTAAAATTTACTTTAATATTGCAAGACACAGATTTGTAAAATATGAGTTTCATTTATAACAGTACAATGTTCGCTTTTATTTATTATCTTTATTACAAACGAAAGCTCAAATATGTAAGATGTAATAAAAACAATCAATTTTCTTATATATTATGTATTTCAATTATGTAGTATTACATAATTGACAATGTTTTGTATATCACAATTATTACATATATTGAGATTTTATAGTATGTTTTTCTCCTTGACAAAAAAAAAAAAAAAAAAAAAAAAAAAAAAAAAAAATATAATTTTTGTAATAAAAAAAAACATTATCGTTTGTACAAGTGCCAACAGCTATAAATCTATATTGTAAATGCAGTGCTTTATTTTACACACTATTATCCATTGCAATTCAACAGTATAATTATTCATTTTTCAATGATTTCTAAAAAATTAAGATTTCAAAAATGATTTTTTTTTTTTTTTTTTAATACAGTGACTGAAAGCAAAAATATTTCAGCCTCTGTAATCTTATTTTTGTGGTTATCTTTACTTATAATAACGATGTATGTTTGTATATGTTGGCATTCTGCAGGCTAGATTGTTTGACCTACAGCTAAACAAAATTTACACACACATAGTTTGGAAGGTGGGAATGTGAATATTTGCACAAAAATCCACAAAACCAAATTTTGTCAGTTAAATGGGCTTTTTTTTAAAGTTAAAAATAAGGGCTCTTTCTCTCTAAGAAAATGTAAAGATCTAGTTTAGAAGTTTATCAAATGATTTGCTTAACATTTTGCAAATAGCTCAAGAAATATATACCTAATTCCTGTATTTAAAAAAATAAGCTATATTTCTATCCATTCTTTAAATAGGGGGTTCAAATAATAACGCAAAAACTATAAAATAATTGTAAATTATTTGTTCAATAGCACGGGAACTGCAGAACATATTGAAAAATTATAATATCAAATTTGAACATAAAATATACATTAGATTTGAATTAATAAAGGTCTTGGGGGAAAAAAATTCTATCAAAGATTATAATTCCAAAAAGTAGAATCAGATGTAAAATATCATTTAAATTACTAAAAATACAAATTTAAAAAAGTGTCATTTTCCAAAGAATAGAATTAAAAACGAAATTCTACCGGTTTCATAAAGAAGCATACTCAAGCATTAAAGATATTTACTTTTTAAAAAATCAACTTTTCAACAAAGTCCCCAATCTTAAAGTTCAAAAAATAGTTTTTCTATAATATCAATGTTTAACTTAAAGGAACTTTTATCAGTATATTAACGATGGCTGAACTTAAAAGTATTTTTACTGCAAATTCAACCTGAAAAAAGACAAATTTAGAAAAAGAAGTGTAATGGGTTTTGTATTAAATGAAATACATATGAAATGTGTTGCTTTTTTAATATATGTGCATTTGTTTGAAGCTATCTATACCAATTCATATCAGATTAATAATTTTTTTTTAAAAAAAAGAAAGGGGAATAATTTTTCCCAACAAATTACAGCTACAGAGATTTTCCAAAATACAACTTACTCGAATAATGAAATGAAATTTTAAAATTTCTAGGGCAATGCTCTTTAAATAAAAGTAGCAAATTTAAATTAATAATAAATCAAATTGACAGCATGCAACAAAATAATAGGTAACCATCACCTGTGAATATTGCAATTTGCTTTTTCAAAATAATTTATAGAGCACTGTAACTAAAATTTTCCTTTAATAATAGGGGCTCTTTACAAAAATTATTACCCATCACTGTTTGAAGCTAAACAGTGTACAAATGTATCAATTTTGATACTCCTTTAATGTAAAGAGCAAAATATATGTCTGTAATAAGAATTTTGAATTTATTATTAGGTTGTTCGGAAAGTAATTTCGTTTTTTCCTGACAGAGGATTTAATTGCATTTTTCGCACCCAATTTCATACTTAAACCGCAAAATCATTTTATGTTTTAAGAGCTGATATAGCAAGGCTTGAGTGTGAAAAAGTGCAGCTGATTCTTCGCAGTAGTTTTTGGATGGTGCCCTTTTAAATATGGAGAGCAATAAACAGCATTTTCGTCATTTTTTTCTTTTTTGCTATATAAAAGGTAAAAATGCTGTCAAGCCAGAAATAAATTAGCCAATATGTGTGGAGAAGATGTGTTAACAGTACATCAGTACCAGAACTGATTTGCAAAATTTTTCCTTCTAATGAGGAGGCCAAAAACCACCTCGATCAGTTTTTTTTACAGCAAAGACCAAAACTTTTATGAACGTGTAATCATGTTACTACCAAAAATATGGCAAAAGGTATTAGACCAGAATGGCAATTTTATAATTTAATAAATAATTTATTCACTAAACAAAAATTTCTTTTCATTTTGACAAAAAAATACGAAATGACTTTCCGAACAACCCAATAGCAATATGGTTGCATATACCATTTCAAGGTAGATTTTGAGGATGCAATATTTTAGGCTTATGAGTTATTAACGACGTGTTCAAAGTACATGAATGCTATATAATTCTATTCAGATTTTTAATTTTTAGTGCATAATGTCATACTCATGTTTAACTGGATCAAAATTATTACTGAATGTGAGAGATAAAATAAGACAGAACACAGAAGAAAGTGTGCAGGTAATTTAGATTTTATTTCAGAATGCATCACAACTTAAAATCACACAGAACATTCAAAAGGAAGGAAAAGCAAAACTTTGGTCTTGTAGCAACACATCTATTTCTTCGGAAGCAGTGGAATATGTTTACGGTGCATTAACGAGACAACCGTCAACACATTTGGAATGTTTCTGCTTACTTACCAAAGCTAACAGTAAGTACCTTGAATTCCAAATTAAGCAGTAATAGAACATTCAATCAACTGAAATATTCACTGTCCTGTAAATATTAGCTCATTGTTTGTATCAATAATATAAATTATTTGGACAATGTTAAAATATATATAAAATTACTTAAATGCTGCATAAAGAGAAATTCTAAATTTCTTTCACTTTTTTTAACCCTATAAATTGATTATTTTAAAAATTTCCATTGTGGAAATAATGGTGTCTAGTCACCATCCATTGAGTTATTTATTTACTAAGCTTATAAATAAGGCAACGATATGATTTGTTTGATACAGACAGTAGAAATCTAGCATTCTGCATTGAGTTACGAATGTCTCGTTAACACACGGTGGAATGTTGAGATAAAAACCAAAGACAAAAGCCTGAAAACAGCTACTCTATTCAGACGATCTAATTAACTACGGATTAAGAATTGTTTTTCGTACAAAAATTCAGGAATGTCAATCAGTGCTTCATTTTAAAAAAATAAAGACATTATACAAGAAAATTTAACAGTAGTATTTTCTAAGTACAGTATTAGTCGGATCTCGTTGGTGGAAATATAAAAAACAATTTTTATTGCATCACTTTTCAACTGATGAATATTAAAAATAGTCAACAGGCACGAAAATAAAAAATTTTAAACCCTGTATATAAAACCCCAAAAATAGTTCTTTTTTTTTTCCTTACGTACGTGCTCGAATCGTTAACATGTTTCTATATAGCATATAAAGTCAAGTTTTTATTTTCCCTAGCAATAATAAAAATTTATCTACTTTTTAACATTTCGTTATTGCTCATTGTTTAATAAGTTGAGTTAAAATTTATTTATATCCCCTAGAAGAACAACCGAATAGGAACTGATTTCATCTGTTGAGGGTGGAAGAGTGAATGATTTCACATTTAAAACAAAAAATAAAAGGCACCTCATTCAAATACATAATAAATTAGTATACAAAACAAAGATTATGCATCAACACAGAAAGTTCCTCAAAATGCAGTTAGACACCAGACAATAAAAAAATAATTTAATGGGAATTGAAAGGTCGGGAAGCGAAAGAAGGCAGAAAAAGCTCGGTTGCACAAGTACTTTTAAGGCAAAACTATGCTATTGGTAACAGCTTGTTTTCACTTTAGTTAATCTACATCGCTCATAGGCATTTTTAATAGAAAAACCTTTTAAAAAAATTGAGTTTGGAAGACTGATCATTTGGAGTTTGAGAAACACTCTTAAATAATTTTTTTTTCTTCAAATAAATTAAAAAGAAACCATAAAAGATACATCTGTACAAAAGAATATAAATTAGATTATAAGGAATATGACAATAGATCAAAAAGATAGAGGGGGGAAAATCACATATACACAAACATCCAGATTGAATTAATAATAAAGAATTTATCATCTGCTCAGAAAACAAGATTTTTCTTTAGGAGAAACAGAGCTCAATAGATTTCTTTTTTAAAAAATATTTTACTATACACGCCAGAGTACTCCCTCCCAGAAAAGTTCCGGATGAAAGTGCTGTTGATCGGATGTTCAGAGAAGTGGGAGGAAAGGGGATAGGGGACAGCACAAAAGGAAAAATAGCTCACACAAGAAACGGAGGCAGGTCATAAAAAAGGCACAGATCCACAAGATTTGACGTTTTCTTGCATTCCCCCCTGCATCGCAGGAGATGCCACTTCAACTGGGAAGAGGCACTACAGCGTCCAGGAAATGGGGTGGAAGGGCTCCATCTGCCCAGCTTGAGAAGAAACCCAATCTGGGCACTGTCAACATTTTAAAACATGTCCATCCACAGAATGATGTTGCTGAGCAGGGTAATGATGTCTCTTCATCCACAGATGGGCTTACTTCTCACGACGCACAAAAAGCATGATATATTCTACGAAGTTTACATCCTACGAGTAAAATCTAAAACTACTTTTTTTCGGACAAAGCACACTATACGTTCACACTGATTTTTTTTTTTTAATTAGAGGAAGAAAAAGAAAAAAATCTTGGAATCTTCCACCAAAATGCTTTAATCTTCTTCTCAGGACGAGGCTCTTGATGCACACACACATACACAATAAAAAAAAAAAGAATTGGGGGATACGGGAATTCTATAAAAGCCGTAGTAATTGTCCTTCGGCTCAAGTTAAAAGATCCATGGTTGCAGAAACTTAGTCAACAACTGACAAACGGGTGTCGTGTAGAGAATCTCCAGAAATAACATTGGGCTTAAAAAATATCTTTGTTTATTTGTTTGTTTTTTCGTGTTGGATCAATATTAAAATAAAAATATTCTCTAGAAACTTCACATGAAGTCAGTCCATCATCACTTTGATATAGAGGGATCCATCCACATGGAAGTGCTGTCAAATAGTTCAGGAAACCTAAAAAATAAAATTGCATTAGAAAAATTTGAAATCCCATCTCCCCACTTTCTAAAACAGAAGAGCTGATTTTCAAAAAGGGCTTAATAAATGTATTTATCAGTACAAGAAAAATAATAAATATTCAAAGTAAATTTAGAAGTGTCCTAAGTTAGTGGTGATCCATATAAATAGCTGCAATAAAATTTAACAAGGAAAAGAAAGCATAATTTTAAGTAGTCTTATTAAGTTTTCATCTTTCACTATTTCATCCATAACCAGATGTACAAAAATAAAACAAGATGCAACTTACAAATGCTTTTTTATAAAGATTTAATTGCATTCCAATAAAAAAAAAATCATGTCAGCAAAGTATATTCAATACTTACATGGATTAGCTTATATACTTCAAAAAGATTTTAAAAAATCACTAGTTACCCTGAGTCTTTTCACTTGGACTGGTTGTAATGTTGCTGATATATGTTGGGATCTTCGTTGGCCAAGGCAGCTCCATTATTTTGAACAGCAGCTGCAGCAGCACTCATTGGATCCTGAAAATTAATATATATATATTTATTAACTAAGCAATTAGAAAATTTATATTTACAAAGAAAATACACAAGATAAAAGGATACAAAAGAAAATTTATTTAAATCACATAAACATATAAACTTAAAAAAAACAAACAGTAATAAACAGTTTGAAACAAAAAAAAAAATTCTAAAAAAACCCAGCAAAAGTTTTTTCACGATTATTTTCAAATTTGTTAAATAAATCAACTTTCACATCATTTTATGTTTGAAAAGGCGTCTTCATAAGGATACTAATTTAGTCGTGTACTTTTCCTTTGAGTCTTGTCAATTTTTAATTTATGCATAATTTTCAAGAATAATTTTAATTAAAATAAGAAAGTTCAAAATAATGTATTGTTTCTAACACAATATGATTCCCTCCTTAATTGTTGAAAGATAAAGAAAAATGATTGTCTATCCCAGTGATTCCCAAAGTGGTCTATATCGACCCCTAGGGGTCTATGACAACCTGCAAGGGGTCTACGTCAGCGAAAAAAAAATTTGGGGGTCCATGAAATGAAAATGGGGATACACGATAGTGAATCTCAACACATACACTGATAGTACCTATTTACTCACATCATACTATCTTATAATATCAAAACATTTACATTATTCATAAAAGTACCTATGAAGTAAAAAAATTATGGAAAAGGGGTTTAGCGCTGTTACTAATCTCTTAACGAATAAAAGAAACAGACTGGACATCATTAGCCGAGGAGATTTAAGATTAACCCTTACAAAATTGACGCCAAATGTTGATAATTTATTGTTAAAGCATCAGGCTCATCCTTCGCATTAAAAATATTGACTTTTTGCTTATGTTAGTTTATTTTATGTTTATTTCATGTTACATAGATTTTGCATAACAGATACAAAATTTTATTTTGAGTAGTATAAATTTAAATTCAATTAATAAATGTATAAATTAACATGTGTTTTTACTTTAAGTTTTTAACAGTAAACTTCACTACAGTTAGAAATTTACAGGAAATCAATATCAGGTAAGTAGGGGGTCTATTAAATACGGAAAAACATGGCAAGGGGTCTACAACACAAAAAAGTTTGGGAAACTCTGGTCTATCCCCAATAAATGAAGACCACAAACAGGAAACCACTGTACTGCAAAAGATTAAAACCTGTCACAAAATACCCACATTTTTCAAAACATTAAAATGTCAGGGGATTTGACTTCATTTAGCAAGTTTATGTACACAAAAAGATAAAGAATAATGGTAACTAATATTCATCAAAATTTGATCTGAAAAATGCTATTTTGATATTGTCAAAATTAAAATAATAGCTTAAAAAATAAATTTAAAAAAAAAAAAAAAAAAAACTGCTCCTGCACACTTATCAAACCAAGCTTCAAAATGGAAACGGAACATTAAACATTGTATCTTTCAAAATAATGCAGGTATCATAACATATATAAAACTTAAAATTTCTTAATGCATAAAGTTTCATTTGCCTAAAAATATCATCAGAATACAAGTAATTTTTTAAATTAAGGAATGTAAATGAGATGAAGAAATGAAGGCAGTGTGATCTAATACTGTAAAGAAAAGTCCTGAAAGACCAGATTCAAAAGAGATATTAAATATGGTGATAAGCCAACTACCAGCAGATTTGAAAGAGAAATGGCAGTATCTAAAAGGCATAAAAGCTGTTAACAATACAAAGTAATCTTGTTTTCTCCAAACAAGAAATGTTTATGAAAAACAGTTAAAAACTAACAAAATGGTAATCAAATAATGAAATAAGAATTGAATTCAGAAGCAAATTATACAAAATAGTAAAAATCAAATTAGGTAAAGTAATTTTTTAATGTGATATTTAACAATACCAAAAGTCGTTAATGAACCTATTAAAAAAACTTGATTAGTTATGTACTTACTTCAATGGCGGGCAAAGGCTGTACCTGGATGTGGGCTGCCTGGGGATAGAGGGGAGCAGGGGGAGTGCCAGTGTAAGCATGGGGAGCACCAGCCACATACTAGAATGAGGGAAATAAAACAATCAGGAATTTTATAAGTGTTACTTTCAACTTTTGTTATTATAACCAACAAAAACTATGAATCTATTTATTCACAAACATTTGAATAAAGGATGAGAACAGTTAATACGAATGAATTATCAAAAAGACACTGAAGCAACAAAGCTGATGCCAAGGAAACAAATATTATATATATATATATATAAGCTAGCAATATAATGTTTTGGTAACATTGTTAAGTCAGTCATTTGCAAAGTGCATTTTCCCTTCATTTTAAAATCTAATCTAAATAGAATTAATTATCCTGAAGTAAAGGACACTTTCCTCATTATATGAGTGATAAAAGTGAAATGACCTTTCTTAACTTTTCATAATATAATGTTACTCATTGAGAATTTAAATCCTTTTGAATTTTTTTTAAAAAAAGCTTGAAAATACTAATATAGTAAAAAAAACAGAAAAAAAAATTTTTGTTAACCACCACAAACACAAAGGGGGGTGAAAAAGAAAGAAAAAAGGCATACATTAAGAGTATTGCATATTTTTTCTGAGATATATTTTGTGGATGAAATATATTATCTTATTCATTAGAAAATCTTATTTTGAAAGAAAAGGGGGACTCTTTTAATAGGGGGAGGGGATAATCTATTCTGACGCCATGCATTTTTTTAAAAAAAAATGTTATCTTCAAGATTCAATTCTTAATGTTATTTGTTTTGCTGTTCATAAATAAAAGTAATTCCTTTTCTTAATTGAGGCATTTCATTGCTTGTTAAAAAAATAACTTCCAAATTCTTCTTACACTTAGTTCTTAAAATTTTCTTTTAGCTTTGACACTGCCTTAAATGATGCCACAGCAACTTACTTTACAAATTTATAGCTCGGAGCATGATATCTTATCAAATTATGTACTCAATTGGATTTCAAGTTATTATCATGAAGGCATTTCTCCTCATGTTATGCAATGACTTACATAAACATCCTAAATCTAGTTCTATATATTCCACAATAGCAATGGTCATATTATTTTATAAAGATAAATCTGTCGAATTTCATTTTTTTTATAAAATGAGGGGAAAAATCAATTAAATAATATTAAATTGGAGTAACACTGATTTAAAACTAAAATTTTGGCACTTATCACAGAATCTTTAAATTAAAAAGAAAGAATTTGTTTCGAATAAAAAAAAAATTGTTATTTTCTTGAAGTTTTTAAGCAAAATTCTAAATGCATATTCTATACCATATCCTTCTTTTAAAAGAATGTTTATAAAGAGTTTAGCTTCTTAAAAGTAAAATTTTGGCACTTATCACAGAATCTTTAGATTAAAAAAGAAAAAAAGAATTTGTTTCGAATAAAAAAAATTGTTATTTTCTTGAAGTTTTTAAGTAAAATTCTAAATGCATATTCTATACCATATTCTTCTTTTAAAAGAATGTTTATGAAGAGTTTAGCTTCTTAAAAGTAAAATTTTAAAATTAAAACATATTTTAAAAGGTCTCAATCTAATTTTCATTCCTTTAACAACTGGTAAGTTCTAAAAATGAAATGCTATTAAAAACAGCTGCACATAAATTGCAATTATGCATCAACAAGATGGAACGATAAATTGCTTAGTCATGATAACAAGAATAAAACAATTATTTTTTAGTCACAGTTAAAAATATGCTAACATTCTTAATTTTTTAATCTTACAAACAACTTCAAAATACTAAAAAGTTGCTCTTAATAAGAATTGTGGTAATGCTAAAATCCTATAAAAGAAATTATTTCAAATTAAATAATGCAAAAATGTCACTTCCAATTTAGTTTCCTCATTTTGACAATATACTGAATTCTTCTTGTACCAATAATACATTAAAAATTCACATTTATAAATCTAACAAAATTTCTTATATCATAAATATGTACATGTGGTGCGTTTTATCATACCGAAGTTCCTGAGAGCTGCAGCTGCGATAAATGAGCAGTGATCTGAGGCATCAAGGCTCCGTAGTGCAGAGGATCCAAGGAGGAAGAAATCATCTGCTATAGAGGAGGAAAAATGTTTTTATTAAATTCACTATTATATATAAAAGTGGAAGGAAAAGAAACCAGAAGATCAGAATGTACTTTCTTGTTCCTTCTACTCAATTATTTTGACTTCCACAACAAATCATATAATACTACATTTATGATTTTTTTGGACTTTCTGTTCTTTTCATTGAATTAAATTGTATCACTTTCCATTTCAAAGAGAACATTTAAACTCTCTCAATACTAAACAAATATGTTTAGAGATATTATTTACAACATTCTTTCATTTATTTCAGTAAATACAGATAATTTCTAAGTGATGAACTAAAATTGTTTGCATCTAATCATTACCTCATTCAAAATATTTTCATATTTCAAATAAAGAATAATGTATCTTTGAGGTTGTGCCTTTGCAGTCAGCAACAACAATAACAAAAAAAAAAAATGGAAAGAACTGTTATTCTTATCAAAATATGGGTAAAATCTACAATT
The DNA here is from genome assembly GCA_026543055.1 of Argiope trifasciata. Classification (NCBI taxonomy): domain Eukaryota; kingdom Metazoa; phylum Arthropoda; class Arachnida; order Araneae; family Araneidae; genus Argiope; species Argiope trifasciata. Next base: position 15,430 of record JAPMOQ010036726.1, on the reverse strand, counting down.
AGTTACATAATTTTTAAATTTGGCTACCATAAGCATCATTTTTAATAAATTTTTAACTGATTTGTCATGGCTTTATTATTCTTAAGTAGAATCACCAAAAGTAATTAGCATAGTAGGAATTTCCAAATTTATGAAATAAAATTAAAATCTGAAAACATATACATAGATATATTGCTTAACTGTACATAGATGAAGTGCTTACAGGAGGTAAAGACTGCTGCAAAATGTACTGTTGAGGGTGGTGCATCCAAGCTGCAGCAGCATTTGGTTGCAATGGGAAAGGAGAGACAGGACTTGAATAAGGGCGTGGGAAGGCGGCTCCACCGCCCAGAGGGCTCAGCACCTGGGAAGCCAGCCTGAAGAAAGAACATTTTATAAAATCTATTTTCAGTCATCAGTCATAAGTAGTTAAATAAAATATAAAATAATTTCAATACATTATAAATGTTAGGTAAACTAGATCTGACAACAGAAACAAGAGACAAAATATTGAAAATATTTTGCATTCAAAAATACTGAAGAAATGCATGTAAAATTATCAGTACTTAGAAATCTAATTTCGGCTTTGAAAATAAAATAAAACCTTTAATTCATTATCTGCAGAAAAAAAAAATGAATATAACTTAACAAGAGCAGCCAATATTTCATTTTGAAAGTTACACAATACAAAATCTGGTTTGAAAATACATTACTTTTAAATATACCAGTCTAAAAACTTATTAATTAAAACATTGATGTATAACCTACCTAGCCCAGATTAAATTAAGTTTATATAAAATAGGTAGCTTGATTTCAACTTTACATAAATTTTTAAGGATATAACCCTTAGTCATAAACAGATAAGTTGTTAAGCAAATGCAATATGATTAGTCAAACACATACACTGCAAAGTAATCAAAATAACTTTAATTTCTAAAATATATTTTTCTTTCTTAATAATTATGAACTAAAACAACATTTATTACTTAATCCAAATTGCACATAAAACAAAAAAAAAAAATTAAAAATACATAAAAATTTCTTAAAAAATAACAGTTAATAATCTACTTACCCATTCTGGTTTAGACCACTTTGGTCATACAGCTGAATGCCCTGGAATAAATTTAATTATCAGATATAGCATCATATATATATATATATATATATATATATAAGCATGTGTGTAACAGCATTTTAACATCCGATTTAAGTCCAAATTAACTTCTTAAGTTTCATCTAAATTTACCCATAACTTCATTCTAAAATGTTCTCTTATTTCCTGATCCAATTCCATTTCTTTACTTAATTAATTCAAGAGAAGCTTTGTAACAATGCTTAGTCAGTGATCCCCACATAGCGAGTGACTGATTAAAGTTGCTGACCTAAAACAAATACTTTTTTAAAAAAAGCTCCTTGTGTTTAAATGCCTTTGAGATTGAAATACAGAAATCTTTATAAGTATTTTAATAATATATTAGCAATGTAAACCCTGTCAAAATATGGTATATAAAACAAGGAAATATTAATTTCTGCCCCCCCCCCCCTTTTTTTTGAGCGCGCCACTAGCAAATATGCTTGCCTTGTTTCATTCTCCTGCCTCCGGAAAGAGAAAACAAACTTAAGAATGAAAAGTTTCTTCAAAGTCTTCAAACTGCTTTCTGCTTCAATTTTTTTTTAATATACATATAAATTTCGCAAATACAATATAATATAAATTATAATTTATTACATCACAATAAAGGATTGGGTATCACCTTTAAATTTATTAAATAGCATTATTGTGAGCAAAGTATTATCTAGTAAATAAGAAATATATGGATTTTTGCAGAACATTGTAAATTATCAATTTTTGTAATCTGAAGCCATTATTATTCAGGAGTTTATAAACAAGAAAAGTGTTTCTGCTAAGAGTGCCATAGAACTTATAAACAAAATTTATATAACATGATGTATTTAACTATTTTCTAGAAGTACTGTAAAAATACAATCACATTCTCTGACAAAATCATAAACTTACATTATAGTTAACTGGATAAAATGGAACTTGACAGTTAAATTACCAGAATTCTAAATATTTATTCACATAAAAATTATGCTAAATCTTCTAAGTACAAGCAATTACTTAAAATCGTAAAGGTAAGACGCAATTACGCAAAATTTAAAATTATTCACATTCAATTTTTATCAGCTATCAAATTAATCACAGTGGCAAAAGAAACAATGGTAAGCAGAGAATAAATGCCAAATATTTTACAATGGTTTAAATATGTTATTTTTTATGACACTTTACATAGACAAGCCTGCAGACTAACTTTTGACAGCAATTTTAAGCCTAATTTTTTAAGTCTCTTGTTTTACAGTGGTGACATCTAGGGCCAAGAGTATGACTTAGCTACTTGTGCATCACAACCCTTTTTATGGGGCAGACTTCATTTATGCATTTCATTCATTCATCCATCCACATATCATAATTTAAACTTTAACAACCACCTCTGATCCAGTACCCCCAGTGGTATGACTCTTGACATAGACTTTGTGATCACGACAGATTTATATGTGCACCAGCCACCATCCCATACGAGTCTTCAGCTGGCGGGGTTCGAACCTACAATCCAAGGAAAGCAAATCCAACATCCTACCAACCAGGCTATCCCAGTATGGCTTAATATTGTTTTTTGGCCAATTTTAGCTTTGAAATTTAAAATTGTTCACATTAAGAGAAATACTGATAAAATAGGAAAGTTTATTTTAAAAGATTGTTTTGATCCAATGGAGATGAAAACATATTGTAAGTCCTACAACAATTTATTAAATCACCATTCTATTACCATGTACTGACTGAAGATAATTCATTAGATTAGAAAAAAGGGTGGAAGGGGATTTACCTCTGCTCTCTCTGGCCACAGCCTTTGTTCCTGGCTCTTGAACTGATTTCTCCTCTTGTTACCACCATCTGCAAATTTAACCAACAAAGCCTCCTTGCAACCTGAAATACAATCAATAAGACATTCTAGTAATAATAAATCTATATAAGATTTAAACAATATTTAAATATACTCTTATCTTTAGAGAATTTTACTAGAAATATGGCATTTTTAAATATTTTTTGTAAAAAAAACTAATTTATTAAATATATTTAGTTTAAATTTGAGTTATCATCAATTAAAAAATGTTATATGGCATTTAAATTTTGGGTAGTGGGAGGCAGCAGAAATCACACAATCAAATTTAAAGATGTGAATATTTGTGAACACTGAAATATAGTAACAACTGAATAAACTTCTACTCCATAGCTCTTAAAGTTTCATTAATAAATGAAAGGGAAGATTGAATGAAGCTTGTATAAACTGGCAAAACAATTTCAAGCTGAAATCCAGTAAGAAACTATTCTGCAATTTTGGCAACAAACTGGCACTATGTCCATATTCGGTATCAACAACATAGAAAAAAATACTACAGAAATTCATAATAAAATTAATTCAATCGCTCTATATGATGCTGATCCCTATTATCATATAGCAAATCACTAGTGGGAATTTTTTAAGGCAATATTAATTAAATGGCAATAAAATATCAGCATCTTAAAAAAAAATAGAATAAATCTATCAGAATACTCATAGAAGTATTTTGAAAATGCAAACATTCAAAATAGTAGGGCAAAATACAGTTGTTGCAAAGGGGAAGGGTGCCACTGAGCTTTATTCTGCCATCCTTCATCATAAAATTGTCATTTATTCATCATTTATAAATAAGATGCTATTTAAAAAGGTTTGACATACTTTTAAATATATTTTAATTAAAAATTTCATAAGAGACCATCTAAATACTGAAAAGAGCAAACTTCAAAATATATAATGACAACACCCATTTTTCTCGTCATAATTTAAAATCTAATAAAAAAAATTACATTACAAAAATTGCATTAAAAATTACATTACATTTTAAAATTCCAAAAAACAGTTTTAATAATTTTTTTTGTTGTTATTTAGTTTCGAAATTAAGAGTTAAAAAAACTGATTTCCTAATGCTAAAATTAAATTTTGAATTTACATTTATATCTTAAAAACTTATTGACCTAAGCCTTTCTTGTTGTAAATACATAATGTATTTTACACATTTTGCATACATATTTAACAAAAATTAATTTTTATAATCTAAATTTTTTTTTACAACATTATGAAAAATTTTAAATAACATCCTTAAAGTTTGACTTAGATTGTACAAGACAATTTTATGGGAATATGTAAAATTTCAGCTCTTTCTTATTAGTAATTTTCCTTTTGTATTAAGTTTTCTGCATAGCTCCTAAAATGATACAACAAAAGTTTCAAAATATGGACAGCCATTTATTTAGCATTAAAATTGCTGTTGATCATACATTTCTTGAAGCAAATGTTAATTGCTAAATTGCTGTAATATAAAACTATATTGAAAAAATTCATCAATGGCAAAAAATAAAGTTTAAAAAAAGTTCTGCAGCTTTAATATTTTATAAACTGTCAAACCATCAAATGTGAAGGATGATCTCTGTCCTTGTAATCAGCTAAAATTTTTAAGAGATACTCAGATACTGTACCTTAAAGAATATAACAAATTCAAGAAAAGTGGAAATATTTCTTAGTACATACTTTTTAGAATGTATCTATTTAATTTAATAAATATTCAGGCAAATTATTTCTCTTAATAACTTATGAATAACAACTCCACATTTTCTAACAGGAGAAAAGCCATCTGCATTAGTTTAAATTGACTGAGGTCCACAATAATTCTCTCACATTTAACTAAAATTTCATAAATTTAATTTGCTATAATTATAATCACTATAATATTGTATATAATCTCAAAAGGAACAAAAAAAATGAGGAATAAAACATTATTTACTATCCCATTTAATAGTGAGACTTTGTAATATGTATAAATATGTAAAAGCAATAATATATTACAACAATTTGTATTTCTTTTTACAGATTTTATATGTCCATTTAATATAACTGATTAATGAGTGCTAAACTGTCAATGCCATTTTAACTAAATTAGCTTTGTTCTGTTTAAAACAAATGAGTTCCAATTAAAATTTGACTAGTAAAATCCAAAATAATAATTATTCTTATAGTTATACATAAATATATCTTATAACCATACCATCTTCCAAATTTTTATTCAAATAAGAGCATCAAGATAAGCGATGAATGCTAGTTTACTCTGCAATTTACTTTTCACATCTATAACATAAATCCTGCTGCATACATAACTTGATACAATGAAATCTTAGGCAAACAACAGGTATTTGCAAAAAACACTGAGTTGCTAGTAAAGAAAACTTATTTACATTTATACACTACTTTGCATGCCTGTAAAACAAAGTTGTGTATCATTCAATGTATATTTATGAATAGTAAATAGTGATGTCAGGAATAGCATATACTGATACAGAAATAAAGCACAAAAGAATAAAAACCAGTAATTTTTCTTTCTGAATCAGTAAAATATTAGTTTTAACACTAAAATTGACAATTCTTTCCATTTAAATTTTTATTATAATTATTTTAGTGTTTTCATCATAATGAAGAATTAGATTCAGACAATTTAAACAAAACTTTCAATGCTCATGATTCTTTCCCCCAGAAAATAATCCATTTTCTCAAACTTGTCACTTCAAATATTTAGTAATAAATGAAATGGCATAATTCTTTTTAACATGTAGATTGTGCTTTACAGATACTATTAAAAAGCAAGAAAATAAAATAAAATTCTATTAACAACATAAAAAGTAAATCAAAATATTAAACATCTAAGTATGGAAATAAGCCCTTATTAAAAAATGTCAAATATATCCCAAAGTAATCATTGTATGTTTACAAAATATTGCACTCTGGACATTTTTTCCATGAAAATTTATTAATGATCCCAAAAGAAAAGGGCCCCAAGGGTCTTGATCCCAAAATTTTCCATCTTCACAATTTAAAATATGTAGACAGTCCCCTACAAAAATTTTAGGTACAGTATCTTTTTAATATTCCTAGCTATCATTAAAATGGTACTTTTAGTAATCACATCAGATGATCAATTACAAAATAAAACAGGGTGACATTTGCCTCACCCTCCGCTGCATAAATGTATATTATCAACACATACATTGCAGATATTGAGGTAAAATAAAAAACCAATTGTGTGGCAATTACTTCAGTAATTTACTGCAACAATATTATATTACTATGTGAAAATGTTAAGAGATACAATATTTTTCAAAGCCTTCTAATTAAGCTACTAACACAACTACTTAAGACAAATAACATACACATTGAATAATTTTAAATTTAAAGAAAAACGATTTCTCATCAGAAATTTCAAAACATTTAATGAAAAATTAAAATTAAGACAAAGTGAAATGGAAGGGGAGTGCATTGAAATGCAATAAGCACTAATAATCTTGATCAAACTTAATTAATCTCGATATGACAGCTTATCCCCTTTCTTTAATTTCTCACAGAAAACAAACATTACATCCTATTTTCTTACAGCGATTTAAAAACATAAGTAAATTATAATACGTTATTATAATGAAAAAAATATGCAACTCACCGGCTAAGACTTTTCCATTAAATCTTGAAATAATCATCTCGCACATCTCACGATTATCCATTCTAAAAAGGAAATGGGGAAGAACATTCGGTTTATGAATCGCAAAACATGTATATTTTGTTTATTCTTTAAATAATACAATATTCTTTAAATAATAAAATGAGATTGAATATAACCGTTTTAATAACTGACTACTGAACTGTTAAAAGACAGACAGCATGCAAGAAAAGACAGTCCACTTAGAAATTTACAAATTTACTTTTACTTTAAAAAAAACAATACTGCTTTGCACTCCCATATTGAAAAATTGCATTACCTTGCAAATCCAACACCTCTTGAATTCATTCCTGGATCCCTGAGGATACGTGTCGAAATCACGTTGCCATAAGGGGTCAGCATCTCTTCCAGCTCAGTTTCAGTCATATATGGAGGCAAATTGGCAATGTACAGATTGGTTGGATCTTGCTCTTGTTGCTATTATTGAAAATGGGGAAATTATTCAAAAATACACAAATTTACAAAAGAAATTAGAGAAATAATTAAAAATAGGAAATGGAAAAAGACTTAATCAAAAAGAAATTGACAAAAATTCACTGGTAAACGAGACTAATAGTGTTGAGTTTAGAAAAGGATAAGAAGGAAAAGGAAAACAAAAGCCAATTTCTTTTTTACCTATTCATTGAATTAAACACAAAATGGAGGATTTTTTAAAAAAAATTTTAAAGAATTTTACAACCAATATTTTATTTTCAGTTGTGAAATACTACTAAGCTGAGTTGCATTAAAATTTCATATGTTAATTATTCCTGCTTCTTGTTTTCTCACAAAATAGTTGAAAATTAGAGGTACCTGCTCAAAACAAATTTTACGAACCCTTTTTAACTTTTGATTCAAAGAAGTAAATATACACGTATTAAAAATATATGATTTGTAATATATGGGGTTTTTCAAAACTATACAGAATTTACTAAAATTAAGCTTCTTATTCAGATAATTTTATTTATTATTGTTGAAACGTTAATTTTCCAATGCCTAAAGATGAATACATTTTGGAAAAAGAATTTATATTAAAGCAGACTACATACTAATATAATTTAGAAGACTAAAAATAGTTGTTTATTTTATGGGATAAAAAGGATGCAAACAAATATAATAAAAAGAAAATTCCCTGCTAGATAAAGAAAATGCATTTTACCATTCATCACTCCAACTCTCGACCTACATTCTTTGGATTCTCCTATGAACGAAAGCTTTCTTCCATAACATAAATGGGGGGAAATTTTTTCAAACACCAGATGGTCCCACTAAAGGTATTCAGAAAGAGCATACAATTCTGCAGATAGAAGAAGTTATTGGGAAAGATAGAGAAAGAGAGAGCTTATTAGAATTACCCGTGTGTAACATACTTTAGCCATTTGGGCTTGGACCCCTTGATTGGCCAATGCCTTAACAGCTGCCTCTGCTGCAACAGGGGACTCAAAATCCACAAATCCATAACCTAAAAAAATAAAACATATCATCATTTAAGCTCTTATGCCAATATAAAATTTTTCTAAAAAAAAAAAAGTGGAAAACATACAAATTCAATAATATCATAATAAATAAAATCAAATAAAATTTAAAGCAATTTTTTCCCCAAAAAATATTTCTAATTATTTTAGTTACCTATAAATAGCAATTTCAAAATTTTTACTTTAAGCTTTGTTTTTGGATATTCTGGGACATATTAACTGGTAAATTAAAATAAATAAAGTTCAGGCTCTTAATACATTTCAATTGGCCTTTTCTATATCTTAAAAATCTTGCTGATTTAAAAATATATTTAACACAAGAAATTCAAATTATATCTGTATGATTTCGATATTTGAAAATGAAATAGTTTTTGTCAGTGGCAAAGATAACTTGTAATACATTATACCTATGTACTAATAGAAAAGTAATTTTGGGCAATATCTGTTACATATCTGTTGTTATCTGCAAACTCAATAAATTCTCAACAAAATTTGTAAGAAAAAAATATATATGTCAACACACACATGTATCTCAAATTTCAACTCTACAAATGAATTTTTTAACACCTTACTCTAAATAAAAGTTACAATCATCCAACATTCAGCAATATGAGACAAAAGACAGTTATCATCATCTTGAAAACTTTGGGAAACTCTAAGCAAGATTTTAAAGCTAATATTATATAAAAATGTGATAAGCATGAAATGTTTGAAGTATAGCAAATGAGTTTGTGAGGAAAAAAACAAATATACTTGTAGTAACTAACTATTTACCTTTGCACTTGTTGGTTTGCTTATCAAGGATAGCTTTTGTAGATATAATATTTCCATATCTGAAATGATCAAAAGAACTCTAAATGATAAACATGCCAAATTATGCAGCATTAAGTATATTATACACATTTGTATAATACATACAGATTAAATGACTCGAAACAATGCATAAAGAGCATAAATTCTACAAGTAATGAACAAAAGATCAACAATACAGTTCAATTATTTTTCATATTAATTACAAAATATTTTTAAAGAATTCAATAGCACATGATTTTCCAAAAGTCAACTTCAGAAATATACTGGGCAAATTTAAATATACATAAAACAACAAACATGGAGTGAAAACTCCATGCACTTTATTATAAATATATCTTACTAAAATATAATATACAAGTAAACATTTTCTTAAATAATCAATTGATCTTTGTGGTATAACTCAGACATATTATCGCTTCTCTTTCTTTTTTTATATTTTTTTTATAAGTCTTATATTGACACAATTTAATCATATTTGCTTTTGAAAATCAGTCACTTTGGGACATTAAATAGCAAACATTTCTGAAAGTTTTGTTTAAGTTGGTTAGTTCCAAAATTTTTTTAGTGAATTACTTTAAAAAATATTAATTTTATATAACTTTGAAAAATATTAATTTTACAATTTAATATAAAACATTTAAGAAGTAGCTACTGCTAAACGGTTTGAAGACTTAAACTATATTATATGTCAAAAAAAGAATGCTTACGGAGCACAGAGGTTGTAGAGATCTTTGTCTGTGGTATTATGGGTGAGTCCTCGGATGTAAAGGTTGGTCTTGCTCAGCTGCTCGGAGGGGTTGCCGGATGCATCGGAGCCCATGCTAGGGGGAGTGCTGGTGGGGATGACGGGAGGAGAGGCGCCTCCACGGGGAGCCAAATTCTATAATTAGAAGAATAAAACATTAATTTACAATTGAATAACATTGTAAAAATAACCCATATTTAATTTTAATATAGGTTCCAAGTTAGAATTTGGCAAAATACCAAAAATAAAAAAACTTTTCAGAAAAAGATGCTTTAACTAAATCATCTAAGTGATTACTATGAAATCAATAATTTTCTGAAAATCAAAATTGCCAGCAAATTTGGGGCATTAAAATTGCAAAATGATTCAATATCAAAATTATTTAAAATTCAAATCAAGTACCTGGCTCATTATTGCAATCATGCTTGCATATGTACATAAATAAAGAAATACGATAAATTTTAAATAAAGTTCAAGTCTTTTGAACATCTTTCAATTTTATTTAAGAAACATAACGTAATGACATTTCTTTTCCATACACAAAATTTTGAACTGAAGAAAGTATATATATATATATATATATATATATATATATATATAATGTAATTTAAAGCAGACAAATATTTAATGGATGTTTAGTTTATATTTGTTAATCTGTGAAATAATCTTGATATTATTGTAAAAGGTAAACACAGCAGGAGCCACAAGTAAAAATGACAAGAAACTGTAAAAACTATTTAGAATGTTAATATTTTACATGCTTTTTTTCAATAGAGAATTACTAAACACTTTTAAATTTACTACATTACAAAGAATTGCTCATTTTACAATTTAACGCGAAAACAATACTTGATTTTTTTTTTTTGGTCACTTTATCACTTTCAGTTTTAAATTTATCATTTATTTTAATTTTTAATGTTCAAAATAGACAGAAAGAAAAATAATTTTGAATATGAGTACATTTACATCTTTGAAAGCTTTTAAATTATTTTGATGAACATGATCAAGTTTTTAACTTTATAATAAATGAAGTAACTATTACTAATAAATGAAATATTTGTTAGACCTAATTTCTGTTTGACAAATCAACTGCATTACACTGTCTTTTTTTTTAAAAAAAGGTTTATTGATTTAACTGTCCTATCAGACCACCATTAACACAATTATAGTTATCATGTGAATTCAGATATTCATATTTTTATTCTTACAAAAATATTAAACACTCTCTCAAACACACACATAGTATTTTTTTTATGTAAATTAAATTGACAAATTACTGAATTAAAAAATATGCTGGATAAAAGTATAAGTAAATAAAAAAATAATGAATAAAAGTATAAGATTAAAAGCATATGTATACTGAATAAATAAATCTCTTTATAAAGTAACTGAACAAATATGTATAACAGAATGTATTATTCGAATTATAAATGCAAATATATTTTGCAAAAGATGATATTCAATTGTCTGAATATTGCAAAAGAATGTATCTTCTTTCAATGGCATGTTATTACTTGATTTTAAACAATGTACTGATAATAAAGGGAAACGGATGCAATGATAATCTAGTAACAATTTCAAACAGAACTTCAAAAGAATAACTGCATCTGAAACAAGAAATGCAACCCTTCAAACTATGAATAATAATTAGATGAAACCTACTAACAACAGAACATAAAGGCCCATTTAAATTCTTTGGTTGAAAATTATCACTATCCATTAGATTATTTAATTCCTCATCATACAAAAGTTTTTTCAACTTGTCTATTATCTTTTTTTTAATGCATTACCATTTAACGAAAAAAAGATAAATAGTTCTTCAGTGATGGAACAAACTGAATTATAAAAAGACAAACTTTATTATTTAATTTGAACCCTATTCTTTCTTAAAAAAATTGATTATAATTCAAACAAAAAGGAAGTCGCATAAAAAAAATCACAGTTCACCAAGAATTGCGACTGTAATAAATAATAATAATAACAGTTCTGCGTTCAAAAATCCTCGAAATTTCAAACAACTTTTATCCCTCCCCCTCCTTCTTCGATGGCGACTTTATTTTCACATCACGTGAATGCACTGTTTTCCACGTCAGTGTTTACCTTAGATTCAAACGTTCAGCAAATACATTAATCAACATTACGTCACTAATTTCTTTCACAATGTTGAGCTCTATAATCTTCGTTACTTTTATTTTACAAATGAACAGTTTGTGAATTTTCTTCTATTGTTTAAGAGCTTTAAAACTACACAAATGTGCATTTTATTATATATATAAAGTATACACTTAAATCCTAGTCACCTCTAATATTTAAAATTTTTAAAACATATTTTACTATTAATGAAAGCCATTGGAAATAATATAAGGGAAGATGAATGTACAAAATCACTCATTTTCGAACAAAACATTTCTCTCTTCACGATCACTAGAGCATTAGCATTTTAAAATTTACTAAATACCTAATTGTTTCAAAAACACTTGATGTGCAATAACAGAGAAATGTTGCAATCATTCTGGATTGATAAAAATCGTAAAAATATTTTATTGATTTGTCTTCTTACAATAACAAATATTAAATGAAGTTTTGAATATTTTCAAAAAATAGTAACATTCTACTACTAGAAAAAACTAGAATAAATTAAGAAAATATTTTATCGTTTGAGTTTTCTGTAAGGTATGAACTTCGTAATAAAATTAGAACTGATTTAATTATTTTAAATAACGGATTATAAATTTATAACTAATAATTATTTTATATAAAAATTATTTAACATTTATATAAATAAACAAAGTGAATCAAAAAAATTATAAAATATATTTTTCCCCGCTCAGATTTATTAACCAATGAATCACAACTGGTATATTAATTAACTTTTAGTTAATTCTAAAATCGGTCAAGTACAGAAAAAAAAAAAAAGAATTTCAATAATCGCACCGACTGGCTGGAGAACGAATCTTATCGGTTTGAATTAATGTAAATAATGGAAGTCGCCGCAGAAGAAAGGTCCAATGAACTATGCGCGAGGAATGCGCGGTGCCTCCGGCTATTCCACTCATTCATTCATTCCAGCCGCTAGGAGAAGACTACTACGGATTTCCCTCGGAGCGCTATTCATTCAGTCGGTGCCAGAACAAAACGCAGCCAAGAAAGATAAGTCTTGGAAAGAATTTTATTAATATTAAAATTTTATTTTAAATTACCTTCCAGGAGGGGGCAAAACGCTAGGAAATGTTCGTTGGAGAGTTCTGAAAGTGTTTTAGAATCGTTTTCATGAAATAAGAACATTTCCCTTCAATTGAATCATATCTTTAAATGGTATAAGACACCATTTTCAATAAATGAATCAACTTTACAGAAATTTTTTAATTGGAATAATTCTATAAGTAATAATTTGTACAAAATGGACCAAGTATTTAATAATAAATGTGTATACATCCATATCATATATGGGATTTTTTTTGTTCTTTTTTTTTTTTTTAGTTGCATTAATTTCATTATAAAAAAAATCCTTTCTATTCAAAAGCTAAACAAATTGAAATGCTTGGAAACTCACTCTGACAAACATTAAAAAATGAAACCACCTCTTAACCTATGTTAAGCTATCAATTATTCGGAAGCAATAAAAATTAAGAAATCATTGTTAAAAAAATTGAAAATAACAAGGAAAAACGTTGTTAAAAAAACTGCAATAGCAGCCTTACCAATTTACATTTATTATGTAGAACTTATTTTCCTAACATTTTATTATTTTAACTATTTCTGCAGCAAGAAACCAACAAATTCTCTCCCCCTTCCTTTTAAATATTATAAAGGTAATATAGTTAGAAATACACTTTACATCAATTAACAAATCATAAAATAGCAAAAAAATTCAAATTTTGGTTGAGAAAAAAGAAACAAGATATAACAGTTGTACTTTGAAGCTTGACTACTTTTATCGAATTTATAACCGCATGCATGAACTAAGGCTTTTCATCGAACGATTGTTACGAAACAAAATTAGCACACGTTATCCAACACCAAAGGAGAACAAAGTATATATATTCTCAATACATGAATCAGAAATAATAAGAAGAGGTGTTTATTTTAACAATTAATATTCATTCTGTCCTCAAACTCCATTAAATATAAGCGAAAACAATAGTTAATAATGTAGTTACATGAAAGAAAGAATTGAAGTTCGAATCTCGATTCCATCAAAAAAATTACCACTAGCATATATGATAAATTTTTGAAAGGTCGTAAGTTTTCACCCTCATGAGAAGTGAAGACCGATAACAGCAAAGAGTCAGTTCAGATGTCATTCGCGTCATACGAGAACAGTGCGGTATTATCGAATTTCCACTTCTGTCAGCCATTCATTCCATTAATCACTGCTCAGTTTCAAAATCAAGACTCAAACAATAAGACACGTAGATCAAAATCTCGCTTTATAGCAAATGCCCTCATATGAAGTTACACAAAAAAATTTATTTTTATACATGTGAAAATTGTTTTCTGAAATTGCTACTGATTTTCAAAATTTGGAATTAATAAGCTATCGTACTTTAAAACTGTTAAAACCGAAAACACGATAATCTGTAAGACGAATGTATGCGTGCCGTGTATGTGTATGTGTACCAGTATTCTACACGTGTTAGATCTACACTACTAAATTTGGCACTAATATATCTTGGAAACAAAAATTGGAGATCAAGGATTTTTTTAAAAAAATTTTGATTATAAATTTAATTAAAAATTAAGCATTTTTCCATTTTTAAACCAAAGCTTCCCAAAATATTGCCCAAAACTATTTTTGCATCATAATTTTTTTTAATTAACTCTATATTCATACCAACTTTCTAGTCATGCATAATTTCCTGGATTTTGGTAATTTTTTTTATAAAATATTTTTTACAAATTTTTAACAACAGACGCCTTGATATTTAAACCGTTTTCATTGTTCCGTAAAATACTTATTCGCATTATGTTCTTTTTTCGTTGTTGAAAACTAAAGAAGAATTCAGTTTAATATCTATGTAGTTTACAAAATAAAACGAATTTGCCGAATCGAGAAAGTAGATGGATGTATCGGACAATTGTCAAATTAGGGCAACTTTATAAGGGCCCTAATCGTGGATGAGACATACATGAAACTAATAAAATAATGCTTATCATAATTTAGTACCTCTTAAAAAAGTTTGATAACGGAATCGCGAATATGATGTAATGTTTAAGATTTATCTAAAAAGAAATTGCAGTCAATATCTCCCGGCGAAACTACTAGTAGCCATCAGCAGCTAGTAAAGAATATGAATTGGAAAACTTCAACAAGATTCCATATGAAAACATTTCGGCTAAAGGGTAAATAAAATTCCCAGATGAAATATCAAATGCCATGACATTTGCATATTAGTACTTGAACGATAAAAGTAATGATTTTCACAATCCATAATCTTTTTGTTATCAAACGATCACAAAATAAGGGACCTTTGCTTTTAATTCTCTCCTATCTTTGTTGTGTTACAGAAATAACTGGTTCTCGTTTTCAACTACGAATGAGTTTATCAAACGGTAGAAACGATAACCGCAGATTGCGATGTTTGCGAAGATCGTAATTTGTAAACAACCTATAAATAAACGTTAACGCTAAAAGCCATCCCTAGAAGACAAAAACACATTTTAAACAAAGCATTGCATTTTGAAATCTACTGTAATGTATTTTTCTTTTTAAATTGGTAATTATGATTAACAGTCTCCAGCTCATATTCGAAAAGTTGTTAGTTTCAAATATTTATGTGGGTGTTAAAAGATTTTCAGT
>JAPMOQ010036722.1:0-16133 GCA_026543055.1 Argiope trifasciata | reverse complement strand
TATATATATATATATATATATATATATATATATATATATATATATATGTATAGACTTGAGTGCGAAAGAAATCTTGTTTTCGTACAATAAGACAAACCGCGCAATTGCTTCCAGCAATTGTCATTCTCTTGCGAAAAGAACGGAGGAGCTCGGACTTTTTGTGAAATGAGAAACTATCTGCATGTGATCAATAGGTTCCGTTGCCCACCCCGCCAGAGCTGTTTGTGGGAGGTCTGTTCCAAGAACATGCATGATTGTGTAAGGGACTTTCCCTATCCCTAGGATTGACTGAGATTTTGTTTGAGAGCTTCCATTGGACAGATCGTATCTATTGTAACTCTCTATCTTGATCGCAAGAGCTGTAGTTGAAATATCAACAATACGATACGATCATGGTAAGGGTGTGATTTGAATGACACCCTTCTATGAAAAGTATTGATCATTGGTATCTGTGACTTTCTGATATCGGTTACGTAATAACAGCTCTGAAAATATTCGTCATCCCTATAGTCAATCGACTTTTTAAAGAACACCACTGATAACTGCAGATTACATTTTATTATTTTATCATCTCGCTTTAAGGATAAAGGAGGGTTCACACGAGGCTAATTATTGCGAGCAGTAAGAGATCATGCCTACTTCCAGAAAATCATGTGACCAGAACGGGACAATGGCAAATGATTATCCAGTCGGGGCAAACGTTGTACACTGTCTTAACTGCTCACACGAAGACAATGCCTGGATAATAGTAGAAAGGCAACGATTGCGCACAATAGTTATGCTCGTGTGAACCCACCACAAAGATAACTATTTTGGGATATAATTTTGAGACCTGATCAAATGACAATATCTGTCCGCATTAGTGACGCAGCGATCGAGGGACAAGAAATATACCCTTGCGTCAGTGTCAGAGGGCGCCATGAGGACAAAACTACAGTGTATAACTTTATATAACAGTAAAAACTCTCTCTTTCTCTCTTTATATATATATATATATATATATATATATATATATATCATGCTCAGATGCTCTTCACCTCTGTGTCATTTGAACCTACATCCATTATTTCCCTTATTATGTGAAGATATTTGTTTCACTAAGATAAATATAAAAAATAATGAACTACATCATGAAGTTAAAAGAATCCAAATTGTAAATCCAAAAAAACATAAGCCATACGAAAATAGTATCGAAGGTAAGAGAGAGCTAAATATGGCGATTAATAAAAAGGTGAAAACTTGACTTTCACTATTAACACAAAAATCCAAAAATATAATTGTTATATCTTTATGATACTGTATATGCTACTCAGAATGTCGAAAAGTATTGAGGTGAGGTATAGTACAATATTTAGATTCAGATCATTTTCTCGATACCGACTCATCAGTCTTAATGAAGTTGCACTGCTACCTCATTCTGAACAGCTTTCATTATCATCTTACGGTAAATACACAAGTATGGATTTGTGGAATATATGGTGCTTACGAAGTAAAAGCTTAGGGTGTCATGGCTGATTCGAAAATCATAGACTAAGAAATTGTAGAAAAAGTATTTCAATCAAATGCTTTGATAAAAAAAAAAAAATCTGAAGTAACGGTGCAGAAGATAAAGTGACATTTGACAATAATTTCATAGCCCTAGATGTAAACCTAAATGAGTATTTTATTATGGCTTTCAATATGCATTGCTTCTTTTGATTGGACAAATTAAAAATCGCCACTTTAGTCTAATCTTATGAACACTTTTTCTTTTAAAACTGCATGTAATTTACAATACGTGTGTTTTTATTATTTTAGGTTGCCTTAAAAGTTGTTAAACAAAGCCGTGAATCAACGCCGGCTGACACTTGTCAAAGGAAAACTTGGTGAGAGTGTTCTCGTTGAAAAAAAAAACGTTAAGATGGGAATAAGAAACAAACAAACAAACAAAAATTACTAATGATTTTTTGGGAGCAAAGAATTTTGTATGCAATAAGCTACTTCTTTACTTTTCACTTTTTTTTTTCTTGTCAAATGTGCAATTTATTTAAAAACGAAATTTTGATGTCATATTTGATGTATCACGTAATCATGAATAAATGATAAATTTTAGAAAACATTTGACAGTAATATGTCCAATTAAAGAATTTTTGCAATTGATGGGAATTTAGGGACGAGAAAATTAATATTTTTTCCAGCAACTAATTTCACTTTTTTTATGTATTTTTTATCTTTTACATCAATTTTTAAGGGAATTTTTTCTTTTAAAAATTGACATTTAAAAACCCAGTTAATATCCTAAGTTTTATCTTAATTTAACTCTTAATAATTTTATTCTTAAATAGTCTCTTATTTCCTGATCCAATTTCACCTTTTATTTACTTACTATTACGAGCTTTATGATACTACAAGTCTCGGCATTTCCTCACGCTGCGAGTGAAGGGATAAAATTCTTTAACTTACAGCTCATACTTTTGAAGATATCTAAATTTCTCTTTCCTAAGACGACGCATGTCAAGGACAACCTTATGTTGAAAGGAAAATTACGATATCTTCTACTCTTGAGTCACGATGTACTGACGTATCTCATCACTTTTTCCGTGTATATATTATTTCTTGGGTAGCAAAATAAATCAAACTTATGTGTACACACATGCACAAATTATCACCAAAGATTGCTTTAAATATTATTATTGTTTTAAAGACATTACTTTAAAGAATTCTTAATAATTCAAAGTTTCTTTTAATCCCGGTTTCTACCAATAATAAAGACGAATGAATTAAATGCACCGTTTGATTTACAGCTACCAAATTTAGCACATATACATTTTGAAGTGGCTACTTTTCGGAACGAATTTATTGAAAATTTAATTAATCAATTAGTTAAAAATTAAGAGGAATTTGTCTTTTATCCGTGTAAATTTATGAAATTATTATTGCACAAAAATAAATTTTACACTATTTAAAAATTTTAAAAACTTTTTTTATGGTACCAATTTAATTTTCCCTCAATGTTTTTAATTTTTAAAAATATCCTTGCTTTGTTTCCAGTGGTAAATCGAATTGTTGCAGTTTAAATCCAAACCGTTTTCATTGTCTCATCAACAATATAATTGCGTGATTTTCTTTCATTCTTGAAAGTTAAGGAAGAAGAATTTTGTTTGATATGTGTATAGTTTTGGAGACAAATAAAAAAATTGTTACAGTTTCAGAAATACATAAGAGAGATGAGCATCTCATTTAAGTTTTTAATAGGGCTATTATGTTATTGGATTGGTCTTTATTCAAAAAGTTCCTGCATAATCTAGGCAGAATATAACAACACAGCTTTGCTTTAATGTTTGACAATTAGACGGAATCATGGATATGAAGTTATATCGTGTTGTTGTTATTTATGGCACTTTACAACCCCGCTGACAGAAAGCTGTCAACGATTTAGTCCAAAATTAGTGCCTCGTCATCTGACCATGGTTCAAAATTACGAGGTCCGCCCCAAAATAGCCTTAGTCTTGCTTTAAAACGGCCGTTAATACAGTAAAAGCTCCTTATTCGCGCTCCCTTGATTCGGGTTTTCACTATTCACGGATTTAAAAAATGCAACCCAATTCCTATATTCGTGGATAAAAATTTCTTTATTCGCGGATCTAATAAGTACATACATAATAATAAAAGGATTCCAATAGGTATTTAACACAATATCCTATGTAAATGTAGTCAAATGGACTAATAAAAAAAGTAAAATAGATCTTATTACAACTTTGTCTAAAGTATGTTGTTAAATGCAAACTGCAAATATAGCCGAAATCGCGAATGGAATAGCACGGAGTGGGTTCGAACAGATAGAATCAAGTGACTTACAGGAATTGCTTGAATCGCAAAATGAAAATATGACTGAAACCGACTTGGAGGAAATGTTCAATTCACAGCCCATCGAAGAAGAGGCTTCAACAAGCACTGGAAACGTGACATTTAATTTGAAAAATCTTCGTGAAGGTTTAAGAATGGCACATGAGCTTTGCGATTTCTTTATGAACACTGATCCATCTATGGAACGAAGTCTTATTTTTAAGAGGCAAATTGCTAATGCGACTGCTGCGTATCAGTCTGAATTGAAGGAGCTCTTAAAAACTGTCACGCAAGAGAAAATGACAAAATTCTTCAAACCATTGCCTAAACCATAAGATAATTAATCAAAATGTTCAAAAACTTCAATTAAATATATATATATTGTCACCTAGGAACGTATACGCTATAATCCCATATAAATTACCATTCCGTATTCACGGTTTCTGTATTCGCGGCATATTTATGGAACATATACACCACGAATAAAGAGCTTTTACTGTATAACTAAACTAAATAAACTTTAATTAGCGTTTCTAGTTTTTTCAGTAGCGTCAACAAAGGCCAAGAATACGACTTAACTACTTTCATTCTTCACATTTACTTGTATCAAATTTACTTTTAAAAATCTGATAATAAATCAATAAAAAAGGTAAGATATTTCACTTACCTATATCATTTTGGGACGCCGGTATGTAGAGAAATGTCAATAATACAATCCATGAACGGTTTAAACGTTATTACGACGTTTATTTCTTTTCATAACACAGACACACACACATCACAAAGAAAACACACTCAATACACCTCAACACATAACAATATCAGGTACACATTACAAATTGAACCTTTCGGTTCGAATATTCAATATCTACTGAATTACAATTGGCGCTGCAGTCGCCTAACGTAACTCATCCAAATGGGCGGGGTTTCGACATTCTCCCACCTTTGGATTTGAAGGTATCCTTATAATCCAAAATACAATGAGGTTCTGAAAAAAACTAAAACATAGAAATTAGCAATACAACATTAATTAGTGATTTAAACAATTAATTCAATGAAGAAATATTTAAAGTCTTAAAAGAGTTCTTTTTAGTTAGAGTCTCTATGATAGTCTCTTTCTGAGTTTAAGTGCTCGTCCATAACGAGAATAACGCACTTCTTGCGAAACAGGAACAGAGTCTTGGGCACGACAAGGAATCTCCTCCTGTTGTTCACCAACTAAATTGTTCACAGGCGGAAAGTCATTTGAAGTCACCTCTAAAGGATAAAGTCGTTGAATGGGTCTTAGGAACCTTCCAGATTGGGTTTTAAGTTCAACAAGACGCACCCTTCCATCTTTGCCTGGAATTGTCTTTTCCACCTTTGCCAAAGGCCAGTTGATTCTTTTGCTGTTGGAATCTCCGACGAGAACAAGATCTCCTTCCTTGATTGAGGACTCTCTTTTGACTTTGGAATAATCTTTGAGCAGTCCTAAATATTCGTTTCTGAAACGTAATTTCAGATCTTTGCGTAATTTCAATCGATAGAGATATCTCTTGTTCAATTTTTTGGAATCAAGAGCATCGAGTTCTGGCACACCAACCTCTTTAATTTCATGTAGAAACATAGAAGGTGTAAGTGCTGATAGGTCGTTGGGATCTTCCGAAACGTAAGTTAACGGTCGAGAGTTTATCATTCCCTCGGCTTCGCACAGCACTGTAGTTAACTCTTCATCATTCAAATAAGCTTTTCCTAGAACTTTTCTGAGAATAACTTTTAACATTCCCACAAGTCTCTCAAAGAAACCTCCCCACCAAGGGGCGGAGGGGGGATTGAATTTCCAAATAATTCTTTTACCTAGAGCAAAATCTTCAACTTTACCCCAATCTATGCTCTTGAAGAGATTTGCTGTTCCTACAAGATTGCTACCATTATCCGAATACACCACTGATGGGTGTCCTCTTCGAGAAATAAATCGGCGAAAGGCCATTATAAAATGGTCGGTGGATAGAGATGACACAATCTCCAGATGCACAGCTCGGTAGATGGCACAGGTGATTAGTACCACCCAACACTTTTTATCTCCTTTTACAAAGAAAGGTCCACATAAGTCCACACCTATTATTTCAAACACAGCCGCATCCCTGACCCGATCTTCTGGGAGTGGGATGCTCACAGTTTCTAAAGGTTTTGAGAAAAATCTTTTGCACTTTGTACAATGTCTGATAGTATCTCGAACAGTCTTTCGGCTTTTCACTATCCAATAGAATTCGCGGAGGTGTGACATCAACGTTTGGGTACCGGCATGATGCAGTTCGATATGTTTGTCCATTATCAGTTTCTTAACTATCTCGTGATTGCTTGGCAACAAAATGGGGAAACGAAAAGTTTCCAAGTCTTTTCTTGATGTTATTCTAGTCTCAACGCGTATTAGACCATCAATGCCCTTAATAGTACGAAAATTCAGTTTGTCATCGGTGAAAGATTCTCTTTGTACTTCCTTTAATACGAATTTTTCGGAAGTTTCTATTTCTTCTACTTCTAATTTTCCCTTCTTTCTATCTCTAGGATTTCTTTGTAAGTTTTTACAAAATCGTAAGACGTAGGAAAAGATTCGTACGATCTTATTGAAGGACGATATTTTCTGGAAAACTTCAAATCGATTGGACGTTATGTTTATTGTTGATATCACAGTCCTTTTCCGTTCTGAAAGAACGACTTCAATATCTGGAGAAAGTTCACTAGCTGGCCAATCTTCGACCGGGAGCTTTAACCACTCAGGTCCCTCCCACCATTGGGATTTCAACAAATCTTTGGGATTGCATCCCCGTGAAGGCAAATCCGCAGGGTTATATTTACCTTGAATATGCCGCCAATCTTCAATATTAGTTAACTTTCTAATCTCATTTACTCTGTTTGCAACGAACGTGGCCCAATTGTCAGTCTTTGTTATCCAGTACAAAGCGTTCATTGAGTCAGTATACAAGAAAGTCGGCAAGTTCTTTAAATTTAGATCTTCCTTAACAGTGTAAGACAGTCTGGCTCCGATAGTACACGCAAGGATTTCTAGTCTGGGTATTGTTATCGGTTTTAGGGGAGCTACCTTCGATCTAGCTTGCAATAGTTGGCAGTTAACTATTCCATCTTTAACGTTTCTGACAAAAATCGAAGCCGCGTAAGCAGACTTACTCGCGTCCACAAACACATGCAAGGACGTATTCTCATCTATTTCGGGTATTCGTCGCGGAATTTCGATTTCATTCAGATATTTTAATTCACTAGCCCATTTTAGAAATCTTTTCCCTAAATTTTGATTAAGTTCTGTATCCCAATTAATTTTTTCCTTCCAACATTCCTGCAAGATTAACTTGGGTATTAGAGTAACAGGGCAAGTAAACCCAATGGGATCAAAAATTCGACTTAGCAATGATAAAACGGATCGTTTACTGAGGAAAAATTGATTTTCTTCCTTTATCTCACAAGATAAAGTATCACTGTTCAAATTCCATTTAAGTCCTAAGACTGAAACGATTTCTTTATAATCTTCTTCCGACATGTTCAAAACCGAAATTTCCTCATCATTTTCCGGCCTGTTATGCCTCCAACCCCTAAGATCAAACTGTGCAGATGCCATTATATCTTTTGATATTGAAATGAAGGAATTAACTTCTTCGATAGTATCCATACTAGCAACGCAATTATCAACATACATAGAATTTCTAAGTTTTAGAGCTGTTTCTCTTTTTGATTCCTCTACATTTTCTAAGTGATAATTGACAGTTGCGGCGAGTAAAAATGGGCTGGCATTTACGCCAAAAACAACTCGACAATGAGAATATACGATAAGCCTCTTAGGATCACCCTCCTCCCACCATAAGAATCGTAGGAATTTCTTGTCTGAGGGATCAACTTTTATTTGTTGAAAAGCTCGGCGAATATCCGATATAACCCCAAATTTCCCTAGTCTAAAGTTATTAATCAGTTTAGGGATCAGTACTAAGTTGTTTGGCCCCTTTTCAATACATTGGTTCAAGCAAACCGAATTTTGCCTATCCCTTGCAGAGCCGTCAAACACCGGACGAATTTTTGTAGTAGAGTTTTCTTTAAAAACCGGACGATGAGGTAAATAATGCCCCTTTTCTTTAATTAATTCTTCCGCATCAACAGGTTCAATTAATTTTTCAGCTTCCCATTCTTTGAATACGTTTTCGTATTCTTGTAGACAATTTCTTTTTTGAAGAGCTTTAACGCAAGATTTTAACCTCCTTTCAGCAACGTTTCTATTGTCTGGCAAATCAGGATGAACTTCTAACCAGGGGAGTGTCACCTGATACCTACCGTCTTCATCCCTTTTTAACGAACGAACAAAATGATCTGTTGCTGTTTGTTCAATTTCCGCTCGCGTTTGAGAAATATTCGGCTCCGTAATTCCGAGAGAATCAAGCGACCATAAGTCACAAATTTTGGAGTCACTAACATGAAGGGACAAAAGCGCTTCATCCGCGCCAAGATTCTCACCCGTTTTCCCCATTAACGTCCAACCCAATTTGGTCTGCATGGCTACAAGTCCATTTGTTAATTTTTTTATTTCTCCTGTAAATAATTCCCCGGCATAGTTCGCGCCAATCAATCCGTGAATCTCATTTGCATCTTTATCAAATAAACATAAGTTTTCATTTACAGTTAAATCACTTGGATAAATTCCGTGCGCTTTAAATGAGTCAATAATTTTCTTATTATCCAATTTCGGAATCGGTGTACAGATCGTTTTTTGTTCCAAAACATTTAAAGTGCAAGAAAAACTATTATCCAAACTGTTTAAATTGATGACATATTTTTTATGCGATTCTTTTTTCTTTATCCCTCCAAATAGACCATGAACAATAATTTCCTGTCCAAGGCTCTTTAATTCAAGTTTCTGCACAGCAAATGCCGATAGATAACTGGCAGAACAGCCAGTATCTATCAACATTCGAATCAAATGATTTTTTCTTCCCCCCGAAACATTAACTACAAGTGTTTGTAACATAATTTTCTCCCCCCCAGTAGAATTTCCTAAAACGTAATCCTTGTCTGTTTTATTATTAGAAATATCCGAAACATTTTTTTTCTTTATTTTTTGTTCCCGGAAACACATGATGGTAACGTGTCTCCCAGAGCAAAAACCGCATTTCAATTTTGCCCTACAATTGGATGACAAATGTCTTATTTTTATTTTATCATTTAAGCAACGAAAACAAGAGCCAGACGCCTTACATATATCAATTTTGTCTTCGATGCTTAGGCCACTATCGCATGAAGCAGAGCAATGTTCATGAGATTTACAAAATATGCATTTTTTATTTTCTTTTAATATTTTTTCTTCTGGCGACGATTCGTTTATTAAAGCAGATGCAGTCTGACCTTGTGACCTTGGATTGGTATTACTCATTCTATGTGTTTTGACTTCCTGAGGAAATGGATTTATATTTATGTACGTTATTTCTCTTGCTATTAGTTGAGAGGATAGAAATTCCAATAGCTCATCAATTACAGACAGTGTAGCGCTTTTGGTTCTTTTATTAAACTCTAACAACAAATCTTTGGGTAACAATTTTGTTAAAATAGGAACTAAAATGTTCGAATATGTTTCCTTCTTAACTGATAAACATTCCAAGCTTCTTATATTTTTCTGAATATGATCAAACATGTTTCGGAATGTTTTGACATCATTGGAGTTCTTTAGTGGGGGCGTATGAATGAGTTTTTCAATAAAAACATTAATTAAAATGTCTTCATTTCCAAAACGTTGCTTTAAGAGCTTTATTGCGTCGTCGTAATGCTCATTTTTTAACGAAAGGCCATCTATAACGCTAAGAGCCGGCCCCGCTAACAATGATCTCAAATAAATGAATTTGTCTATTTTGCTCAAATTTTCGTTTTTATTGATTGAAGAATCAAAGCAATTCCAGAAATTTGTCCATTCTGCGACATCACCATAATATTTTGGAATTGTCAATTTTGGTAATTTCACGCGATCTTTTTCCATTCCTTGAATGAAAGAAGTAGAATTTTGAGATATTATTTCATTGGAAGAAGTATTTGACACAGTTTCTTTATTTAAATTCTTTATGAATCGCAACGTTTTAAATTTTATTTTAGTTATTTTGTCTTGGTATTCTTCGACTAATTTATATTCTTCATCAATATCCTCTACTTTAATGAGGTTTCCTATTTGAGCATTGAGAGTTTTTAACTCCTCAATTTTGTTGTATAAAATTTCTAGTGCTTCTTCTAATTCACAGACAGCAATGTCTGGGGAAATTAGATCGTTTTCTATTTTTGCTATGTGTTTGGTGATCGATGCTCTGACCGCGCCTCGTCTCCTTTTCAATCTGTTTAACTCGTCCTCGGCCATATCAATAAATGTGTTTTTATCGTTTATCTCAGCTTTAAATATGTGAGTGTGTGTGTTTTCTATTGGTTTTAATATGTAGCGTCTATTTCTTTTTCATTACAGATCAATGTAAACAATACATATAAAACCTCTCAAAAAGTCAATAAAAATTTCTCTATATCAATAATGGCAGTCTCTGTTCGGGCGCCAAATATCAAATTTACTTTTAAAAATCTGATAATAAATCAATAAAAAAGGTAAGATATTTCACTTACCTATATCATTTTGGGACGCCGGTATGTAGAGAAATGTCAATAATACAATCCATGAACGGTTTAAACGTTATTACGACGTTTATTTCTTTTCATAACACAGACACACACACATCACAAAGAAAACACACTCAATACACCTCAACACATAACAATATCAGGTACACATTACAAATTGAACCTTTCGGTTCGAATATTCAATATCTACTGAATTACAATTGGCGCTGCAGTCGCCTAACGTAACTCATCCAAATGGGCGGGGTTTCGACAACTTGCACGACCCCTTTTTACAGGGGGCATATTCAAACTACTCACAGATAGAACAAAGAATAACAACCATGCCCGAGCGGGGACGCCCATATCAGGGGAAGACACGCTACTAATATGAAGTTATATCTCAACGATTTATCAGAAATCGAAAGAACCAATATTCCTGTCGATTTCTCTAAAGGTAACTACTGTTCATTCCCGGATTCGAAAACTCTCCGCGCTTTTGCGTATGCTTCAAGATGCGCTTATTTAGTCAAAATGGGGGTGAAAATAAAGATATAAGGAGAAAATGTTTACTTTTATCATTAGAGTGAACTCGGATTATCCGTTGACTTAGCAATCGTAAAAACTGCAGCTAACTTGTAATATCGTCGAAAAAAAATTAATTAAAGATGAAATATTTTATGGCATTTTTTATTTTCTGAAGGGGTCTAAATATTAAATTAGGATGACTAAATGGGAGATTTCTGTTCTTGGTAATTCGTTGTTTGTGATTTTTTTGATAACGATTTGATATTAACAACAGTAAATAATCTCGGACATCTTTAATGATATTGCATAAAATATTTTCATTCCACTTCTGAAAGTTTTTTTGCCACTTGTATTAGCAATATAAGCAATCAATACGCAGTTTTAAGCTTAAATAAAATAGTACTGTGAGAAACGACACAACACTCGTATACATATAGGAAAACGAAAAAATATCTAATTGTCGAAAAGTATTTCCATTGATTGAAAAAGTATCAAATGGAGAAGGAACCAAGGTCTAAGAATACTGAAAATGCTTTCATGCTTTCTCATGACACCCCTAAAAGAGAAGAATCGTCGTAAAGTGGTAGACTTGGGATTCAGACAAATAAGACTCCTCAGTAAAAAAATAATCATTTGATTCATGTAAATTTCTTAACAGCGTGATTCATTCATTATGAAACTATTAAATAGAAAACAGGTATCAAAAATGGTGGAAAAATTCTTGAGAACGTAATACATGATGATTAAGACTTAAAGTGTAATTAAATACAGCTGTGATAAAATTACGACGCAGGTGTTTGTTAATTATTATTTTATCTGAATTTTTCATCTTTTTAAAAAAATAAATGTATGTTTTCTGTATGTTACTTTTTTTGAAATTGATATTATCTGTACATTACTTTTAAAAAATAGAATGTAATGAAAAATTTTTTTTGGCTTCGAGTTAAAGTAGATTTCTTGCATATTCTTATGACAAACAAAATGGTTATTTTTCCTGTAAAACTAAGCTGTAAAAACTAATTCTCGAAATGCTTTCTTTACACAATACTGTTTAGAAGACATTTTCATAAGACGAGCAGGTGATTAAATACGTTTGACAGGAGGATTCACAAGGTCACTGTCCTGGAAATAAAATCATAAAGAAACAAAGTGCTCAGAGTATATTCCAGGTCTTTCAATGGTTAAATACGACTCTAAAGAACTATATAATGTTGTCTTATGAAGAATGAATTGTGTTTGGCAATCATTAATTAATGTAAGTTATATTTTAATTCTTTCTTCAATCGGTCGATAACGTAGCGAATACTGAATTTTCTAAATGAAAAGAAATTAGTTAATTCCTTGGTCTAGAATTTCTCATTCATTCGATTTTTAATTGAACATGTGTCACAAAAAATATTTTAATTTGCGTAGCTTATATTTGTAATCCACATAATACTGCTTGCCATTTTTATGATATTTAGCTCTACGTTTCTGTATGGTAACAAAAATAATACTGCAAAAATTTATGAATATATAAGTATTTTGTATACTTAAGATAATTGCTAAAATTAACATATCATATGTTTTTCAGACTTCCTGTAAAAGTGATAGATTTATGGTCTAGATCGATTCAATCGTTTTTTAAAAAATCCATAATGCCAAAAAACTTTTGAGTGGGGATATCTCCAAAACAGCTAAGTAACTAAAAAAATTAAAATAACGTTTAACTAAAAATATTAGATTTATAAGAAATCTCAATTTGTCTACATTTTTTCTTATTTTAATAAAAATAACTCCCAAAAAGTAGTTTAGTTTAAATGTGTTAATCCAACAGTCCATATTTATTTCAGATTCTTAAATTCCATTAAATGATATTATTGACGACGTCATTTAGTTAAAAAAGTAAATAGTTCCCTTTCAGATATTTAATGTTTACTTTAAGAATTCTTAGTTTTATTTTCTATCGGTTTAATTTTTTAGATTCAGTATTTGATCTTTCATACGAAAAAATTTAGTTTTTTATTCGAGGATATCTTTTTTTCTTTTCTTCTTCTTCTTTTTTTTTTTTTTTTTACCTTTTCTTAATGATAGCTGAAGAAAACTTGAATTATTTATTTTGTGTAAAGCTCATTGGAAGATATTTTTAATTCTAATTCTCCCTTAACTGCTTATCTCTTTTTTTTTTTTTTTTTGTCTATATTCTTTGTTGATATTCATCCATTTTTTTTGGAAAGAAAAAAAAAATTAAACAACTTACTTTTTAAAAAAATAAATGAGCTCACGGAAAAAAAGGTGTACATTGAATATTTTTATACGTAAATGAGGTTAATCATTTAGAATAATTTCAACAATAAAAATAAACTTTTGTATCTAAACCTGTTAATTTTACCAAAGCACAATGGTAATAATAAAAAGCCTGAATGATTTCTAACATAATTTTAAATTATTGTCATAAATTCCTTTTATTGTTATGATGTATCATCTCATTTTTTCATCAATTTAGAATAATTTTCTGATTTTTTTTCCCTCTTAAAATCCATATAATTACATAGTACTATCGTTTCATACATTAAGAATTAGCCAAGAGTTTATAACAGAAAACGATATATAAATTCAAACAAAATTTAAACAGTTGCAATACTTTGCCTACAGCCTACCCAGAATGCAATGATTATTTTTGAAAATATGCATTAGCAAAATTTATTTTTTGTGAAAACATTTATAACAGAAACAGAAAATATGAAATCTACGATCGCAAATTCAAGCTATGATGTGAGAACATTATTTTTCAAGTCATTATTTGTCTTAATTAATTGAAGTCATTAATCAGTTTAAACCTGTTTGAAACAATCACGAGGTTTCTCTATTGGTCTCTATCTCCTCTCTCTCTATACGCTATTTCCAAATGATAAAACTATTTCTATTCATTGCTTACGTGATTTCGAGCTTCAATTAATTGTTGCCTTCAGTTATTCAAAGCCTTCTAACTAAAACAGGAACATTTTCTCACAGGATGATAAAACATACTCTTTGGAACTAGTTTCCTCATTACTTAGCCACACTTTTTAACCATATGGATGGCGTGGCTTGGCCAAAGATGGCCTTTGTGCCAAAAAACCCAAAACAAACAACCAACCAACAACTAACTTAACCACAAACAAATGTCACTGCTTATGTTATTTTATGAATGTTTCAGGTGATACATATGATTAAACGATTTACTAGAATACTTTGATTGTTGGTACCTCTCCAGTATGATGGAAACTCAAGATGAAGCAAAAAGATCATCACAAAAAATACCACAAATCAGTATGGAACTCATTAGTAGTGGCTCAGGTATCATTGTAAGTAATCATTCTTTGAATTTTAATTTTCACAAACAATAAATTAAATGCTTATTTTCATATCCCACCATCCTCAAATATAGCACACTAAAAATTTCATTCATAACTGTTGTTGCAATCATGTGATTAACATTATGCTCGTGTATTAGACAGTATACGAGAAAGTTTCAGAAAGACTACTCCTTCTGGTCAATTAAAATAACTCCTTCTGGATATTTATTTTTGTAACAACTTCCCCGCATGAGAGTCAGTCAGTGAGGATACTCTATCGTAAACATATGTTTCAATTTTGATATTCCTGCTAATTTTTGATACTTAAATCACTTGATTTGATCAACTACTTGTAATAAGCAATGTCAGATAACAATGAGCGGATGCACATGTGTGAGAAATGTTTGGAGGGGGGAGACGGGGGAAGAGGTTGAAAATCACTAACAAATAACTTTTTAATTGGATGAACTGGTAGTGAAATCTGCTTCGGAAGCGGAGAGTTTCACGCTCGAAGTACTTATATGTAAGCTTTATATAAGTCAAACCACCCTTCCTCAGAATAAAGCTCTTATATGCTAATCCGCCTTCCAGAACCGAGCCTTTTCCGGATAGTTTGGGGAAAAGGTGCCTGCTCGTTTGCCGGTTTCATTATATAACCATGGTTTAAAATTAAAAATTCATCCCCAAACAGCCAAAACTGTCCTCGTGTTACTTAAAAGTAAGATGCAGGAGATATTAAGCTTTAATAAGATGAGTTTTTGCATTCTATGCAAGATTTATGTGTAAAGAAAACTTCAATAAATGATAGATTTCCATTATTTTTCTGTAGTGTTTCGTAAACAAATTTTAAAATATAATAATAGTACAAATTTCAGTTGCATTTTGATAACAAACTCGGATAAAATAAAATTGTATTTTGTTGATATAACTATCCAAGAGATAATTGATATAGCTATCTCTTCTCTTTCTGAATGGTGATAAGAAATTCAGGTACGCATAATACTAGATGACAATCAATTTATAGAAAAAGCAGGGTTTTTAATTGTTTTTGGCATACCAAGAGAAAACGATGCGTATGTTGCAGTATTATTTTCCCTTTAAATTTGATTTTAAAAATCGACATAAAAGTTCTAACATTCTTTCCTAGAGGACATCTACCGATACTTTGCCTCCTTATTGAAATATTTGTTTATCTGAATTAAAAATCGAAGGGATTGTATGAAAAACAACTTAGAAAATCTCATTACATACCTACATTTAGTTGTATTTCCATTATGTTTAATCGGTTTCGGCAACTAACTAGATCGCCACAGATATTATATTTAATTTCAGTTGAATTTTATATCGATAAATTCATATCAATACACTATTTTTAAGCATCAAATTGTCTTACATATGCTCTATTCCAGTGGTGGGGAAACTTTTTTTAAGACGGGCCATTTGTAATAACTAGACAATCGTAGCGGGCCAAAGAATAATGCTTAATCGTTAAAAAGTTTATGTGTTCTATAAACATATACATATATTATTGCACGCACTTATTATTTTAATAGTAAAAAAGCAAAAAATAAGAAAATTATAAGCACAAAATATAAAATGAATTTAGTGTAGTTCTTGATGTGAAGTATTATCACTTTATTTTTTGGTGTCATTACTGGTTGATGGTGCATGAGAAAAATGAAATTAAGACTGTTTTATCAAAATTTCATCATAGTCCGGTTCCATTTGCGAAGCAGAAATTCTTAAAACTGATGAAAGGTGCTCATCTGTAATTCTGTTTCTTAAAGAAGTTTTCCTAAGCTTCATTGTTGAAAAGATTTGTTCGCATATATAAGATGAGCC
>JAPMOQ010036719.1:0-12523 GCA_026543055.1 Argiope trifasciata | reverse complement strand
GTTAATATTTTGTAGATATAGTACGCAAATGTCATGCAAGTCATTCTGAAACCATGAGCGAAATTCATGGAACTTTTTAAAGCATTTCAAATTCTAACCACATGTTGTATTATCATCCCAGAATAAGACAAAGAATATGAATATAGACAACTAAATTTAATGAATCGGTCTATAAATTTATTTTAAAAATTAAACGATAAATAAATTTAATATTTCTTTTCTAGATTGTAATAAGACAAAGACGTTTACTGCAGCTTTCAGAGTTTTATTTCTAATGTTTTAGAGCAACCATATATTAAAATTCTTCGATTCTTTTACTAAAAAAGAGATCTTGTTATGAAAAATTTTCACTGCATATAAACCATAAAATACAAGCACCAAATTATTAGGCTGCATTAAATATGATGTCTGACAATCCATAAATTCAATCCTTATCCTTTCATTATGACATTTATCATTAATTCGATCCTTTTGATCCCTAAATTCTATCATTTTCAATCCTTTATCCATAAATTCAATCCTTTTTTTAGATCTCAATTCATATTTTATCTCTGTTTTTCTTTTGTGATTAGAGAGTCATAAAAACATTCAGTAAAAAGTTGATGAGTTTTTTTTTTTTCCCCTCCTAGAGAAAATGAGAAAAATGGATTTTAAGTACTTTTATCATACTAATAAATAATAGCTAAAATACTATAAATTGACAAATGGCAGTTTATTTTTGTTTAAATTTCAATTGCAAATAACAAAATGTATAATAAATGTATAAAAGTAACAAATAACCCTAACCTAAAATTTGCTACTGAATTTTTATAAACAGATTCTAACAGAATTTGATTACATTCTCTTGAGTATTTTTTCAGATAGAAAAAGGTATCATGATTCAAAATGAAGCCCTTACGGGAAAAGCTGGATAACAATTATAGTAGCTGGATAACAATTTTAAATGCACACCATAATTTTTCAATTGGTGAAAATGATGAGCACAGCAAAGATTTCATCTCACCCACTGTTTGATACCAGCAACACTATAATACTGCTTGTCTAAATCTTTAAAATCAAATACAAAAAAACATTACAAAAATAATTCAAATATTAAAGGCTTGATTAAAAACAACAATTTTCATTTAAGAATTAAGTAATCTATATTAACATTTTTACCAAATTAAAATTAATCATTAAGTAATTATTTTGCTATAAGAAATTGATTTTAAAAAAGTGCTTCATATGAAATTTGTAGCAATCATTATGCAGCATCAAATTTCCAGATAGAAATTCTAATATATTAATTTAGCATAAGATTCTTTAACGAATAATAAATCTATAAATAACAAAAATTCATGTTAAACTCAAATACAATAATAATAATCCAAATAAATGAATTTATGTCTATACTTTCTCCCAAATATGTTTACAGAACAGTGTGGCATAACTTAACATATTAATTAAAATTAGTTATAACTATCATTCATCAATTTGAACTTTTTAAAAATTATACTCATCCTTGTTTCAACAGTCAATATTTGTTTGATATGATACTAAATACCATAAATAATGGTTGCATATAATAAAAAGTGTATAAAAATGCATTATGGGCATTTGATAGATATTTCAAATTAATTTCTTCTGATTTAAAAATGAATCTAACTTTATAAATCACAATAGCATATAATTAATAATGAGCCAATAGAAATGCATTACCTGCTCTGCACTTGATATTCAATGGACTTAGTTAATTGCCATCGTCTAATTCAAAGCTAAGCCAATTGTTACAGTAAAATGCCCAGTTCTCACTGATGCTGTTGATTTTATACTTAACAATCACATTTATTCAAAATTTAATAATTTTCTATTTTTTTAAAGCAGTCATTTTGATGGTTGCTACATTACAATGAATTCAGGTTAAACAAAATTAATCATGTTTTGCAATATAAAACAGGAACATACTGATTAGTGCATAGTTGGTTACTCTAACCACAAAATTTATCACCAATAAAAGGAATAGTTAATATATTTTCTCTAACAAATTTTAAAAATAAATTTGTTGCACATATCATTTTCAAAATATTTAAATTTTCAATTTGAATGGGTATTAAAGTAAAATGTAAGAGTCACTAAAATTATTTTCATAATTCTTGGATATTAAAATTTCTCTTAGAATGCAAAGAATTAAGTTTAAAATAACTTCAATGTAATAAGGCTTCTCTCCATCTCCACAGGTTAACTTTATTTTTGTGCATGTGTGCACACATGTTTTTTTTAAAACATACATTCTTTTTTTAATTCTCAGTTATAAAAGTATCACATATAAAGTTATTCGCTTGCATGAATGTTTAAATGTTTTTTAAAATTACATTGATGTGAAAAATCATTGTCAGACTTCACAAGCATAAAGTTTTTCTTTGTTGTGTGTGCGTAAATGTCTTTTGAGATTATCATTTTCAGTAAATTTTTTGCCACAGATTTCACAAGCATAAGGTTTTTCTTTTGTATGCGTACGTAAATGTCTTGTTAAATAACCTTTATCCGAGAATGCTTTTCTACAGACTTCACAGATATGTGGTTTTTCTTTCGTATGAATTTTTATATGTCTGCTTAAACCACTTATTTGTCTGAACTGTTTACTGCATACATCACATTTATAAGGCTTTTCTTCTGTATGAATGAGCACATGTTGTCTCAAATGAGATATTTGAGAGAATTTTTTGAGACATATTTCACAAGCATAGGGTTTTTCATTTGTATGAATGCGTAAATGTGTTGTTAAAGCACTTGCACTGTTGAACCCCACATTGCAGAATTCACATACATAAGGTTGTTCCCTTGTATGAAGGCGCAAATGTATCTTTAAACTAGATTTATGAGAGAACCATTTATTACAGATTTCACAGGCATAAGGTTTTTCTTTGGTATGAATTCGCAAATGTTGAGTTAATTGAGTTTTTCGATTGAATGCCTTACTACAGACTTCACACACATGAGACTTTTTCATCATATGAATTTTTGTATGTATTTTCAAATGACTTTTGGCTTTGAAAGCTTTACCACAAGTTTCACATATACAGGGTTTTATATTCGAATGACAAATTGAATGCCTACATAAAGTATATTTATCACTGCAATTAAATCCACATATTTCACACTGAAATAATGTTTCTTTCTGATGATCCAGAGAAGGATTCTTTATTTCTTTCTCCATATTTAATTTAATTCACGTACAGATAATACATGAATAAATTATTTTTTCATTTTACAAGCTGAAATACTTGTTCATTGAGCTTGATTATGTTTAGTCCATCCACTCATTATAGATTCTTTTCTTTGACTAAAATTTAAAAAAGCAGACATTCAGTTGAATACATAGACGATTATTAAAAACACAACTGTAGCATTCGTAACCACGTGTTTGCGGAAATGCCGCTACAGTAAATGGTCTCGTTTTCACAAAAAACGTTCTTTGACGACACAGACGGAATTTAAACATAAACAGTGAAACTACGGTGACAGAAGAGATGTTAAAAGTCACAGCCGTGTAATAACTCAGAGGGATCATATAATTTTGAAGGCATCGCAAATGGAAAGTCCTCTTAATTTAAAATACATAGATCGTTTTACTACCGCGCAATCCATAAACAACGACATACAGCTCACCTTAACGTCTGATTGTTTACTCTTCTTGTGACTTTCCTTCTTCGCACTCAAAAGCTGACATCAGCGCCACCTCGTGGTATGCGGGAGAAAGGGATGAGAGCGCAACTGAAGTTTTTGTTTTTTGTAATAAAAGTAGAAATGAACAATTAGTTATTTAAAATATTTCTTACTTGAAACAACACGTGACTTTTTGAAGCTGACTAAAATTTATGATTTGACTTCTAATTTATCTGGAATCTTGAAATTAAATGAAGTGAGATACACAGGCATGAAAACTCATGTTTCATGATGCTGGATGGTTTCCTACAATTTTCTCTCTCCATTTTATTCTCTTATTTATGAGTCAATAAACTTCTAATTAAAAATCGACGATCACTAAATTTTTCACATATGTCACATTTTTATCTATCAGACCATTGATCGTTTTTATTTTTTTTTATTTTTTGTATTAATCAGTATTTTTCCCCTTCTTTTTCTTTTTTCTTTAAATTAAAATTTAGATCGTACCCAAGGCATATAAACATCATTTCTGATTAAACAAGAACTATAGCTCCATAAAATTATTTTTCTTACATAAAGTTTGAAATAAAATTTTTTCAATATATAAAATTTAAAAGCATTAATATGTGTCTTCTTCATGTAATGTTTTACACATTTGAAATAGTTGTTTGTTGCGGTATTTTTACTTTGTCAATTAAATTCATATTTTGGCGTCTCCCCTTCATAATTGAGTTAACACTAACCTATGATGACACTTTCAATATTTTAATTAAATCAAAAAGGGATTTTTGAAAATCACTGATTTCTACATATTCCTCAAAGTTTTTGCTAAACCACACTAAATAATAATGCTGGAAAATGAACTCTAACTTAATAAAATATGAGTTCAATACTCAATCAGTTCTATTTGGAAATATATTCATACTTTTTCAGCAGTATATTTATTGAATTAAAAGAAATAAAAAATATATGTGCGTTATGTTTTTAAAATTTTTTATAAATGCCTGTCATTTACAAATTAGAATTTTTTATTAGAGGATGGTTTAAATTGCTACATTGTATAGTTGAATCATTAGAATAAATTCTGTACTGTAAACGATAACTAAAATTCTGTGAAATCCTAGAGAAGTGAAAGCAATTAATGTGATTTTGGTATTTTCCTTCTCGTTTGAAAATAAATTATTACCCATCAAATGATTTCTTGTTCTTTATATTTACCAATTATAATCACTATATTCACATTTTAAAAATCACTAATGATTTTGAATTATTTTGTTTTTTACAGCAGTTTCGGGGAAATGTAACTTGTCTTATTCCACTCCATTTTAAATGGTCCGGAAAAATCATGCAGAACAGATTTCCTGTACAATCAACTAATTAGTTATTTCCCAGGATAAATTAATTTTATTAAATATTCTTTTTCTATTTTTTTATTCCTCACATTACAATACTATCAGTATAAAACCTTTTATTTTAATGTTTTCTTTAGAATTCATTCATCGAATATAAATATATTGTTGATTTCCTTAAATATAATTCATTTCATTGCAATTAAATATTAAAGGGCACTCAGGGTATAAGAATAAGGCACAATGAATAAATTACTTCATAAATGCAGAGATTTCTGAAGGCCACAGTTGTTTATGAACTGATGACTTGTTAAAATAACAAGCATGTAACATCACATTTTAAGAATGTTAAACATTCATCATGATTTAAATCATCGTAAAATATTTGCCATGATCCTGTGGTTCAACCTCCTTGGAGCATGGTTTTAAGCGTAACCACACCCCAAGCCAAACGAAACGTAATAGGCGAATTAAACACAGCTTGCTATATGTGCAACTGAACTGTTGACAGTAAATTTAGGACAAAATCCTTTAATAAAAAATATATCTGTTTATTTGGGAAGTTGTCACACGATATATGAAAAATAAATGTGGCTGGTTGATGAATTTCACAGATAATTTTATTTTCAGAATCAAATTTTGGTCACAATCAATCACGTGCAAAACTAACGATTTGTCTTCTCATTTTCACTAAGAGCCAAAAACGCAGTATGAACCATGAAAGTATTTTATTACATTACCTTGCATAATCAAAACTATGTATCTGTGTTTGGAAATAGTTTGTTATAGGTTAGTCAACTAATCTGGCGAATTGCACTAGAAACAAGTTGTGTCTGAAGCTCACAATGGTCCAGGTGCACGTATCTTGATGCATGATTTTTTACACTGAAATCATGTGTATCAAATTTTGAATACAATTATTCAATGGCATGAGGACAAAAACAAGACATAGTCAGTTCCAAATCGATACGCTTTTCTATAGACTCGAAAATCATGAATATATCCCCATACATGGAAATTTATCGATAATTTTTACAGCGGGAATATCGATCGATTATCATACATACAAATGTAGTTAAAATTGTGAAATTTATTCAATAATAAAAATTAAATTGAAACATTTACACAATTTCGGAATGTAAATTATCTAGACTGATTTCTGGAGCAAGATCTTGTGCCAGAGCATAAGCATTGACTGAATTAGTTTTTCAGTAACAGCAATCAAAGGAGGATTAGCATGGAGACATAGTGAAGAAAAACACACATGGCACTGCAATATTACAGCATTTTATCAGCGATAAAATAAATGAGAAACAAACAATACAGAATTTTAAATAAAACATTATATTCAAATAATAGCATCAATTCAAAAGTTAATCATGTTAAAAGGAGCATATACAAACAAATATATGGTAATAAGGAATATGATGGAATTTTTCAGCGAAAACAATTTGCAGATTTCAATCCTTAAAACAACATTTGTTTGAGTGAAAAATAAAGTAATTACATGCTTTCATTAAAGCGATCTCATTGAAGATTAATTTTAATTGAATGTCTGTGCTTGAACATAATATTGTTTTATAGGGTATATATTTAAGTCATGTGAGGCAATCATCTTCAAACAGCTGTTACACCAGGAAGTCGACCAGATATGAAGATGAGATATCGCCCAGAAGAAACATCACATCTGAGAAATGATATATTGAATGATAAATTGCTGATATCATGAATACCATTATAAAGTCCTCCTGCTGAGAAAAAAGAAACAAAAAAAAACATAAATAAAAATTTTACAAATTCATTACAAACATTTCAGTTAGAAAATATAAAAATATTTTCTATTTGAGTATTTATTCAAATGAACATTATTTTCTAAAATCTTCATTATAATAATTCCTCCCTTATGTCTATATTACACATTACATTATTAGAATAGTAGAATACTTAACGAGGATAAACATTACAACAAATTTGTATTTAGCTTTTATTTCAAGCAATGCTGTGTTATTTAGATATTATTAAGCTCATGTTATATATAAATAATTTTTGTTGAATATTAAAAATCTTATAAAGTTTATCCTCTCATTAAAACACTTAATTTTATTTTTAATTTTTTACATGGAATTTGCTTGAAAAATTTATTTCAGGTGAGGAATCTCTTTACCGAAACATAAAGTGATTTAACTTACTAACTCCTATTTTTACATTTGCCTGCAAGGCTTTTACCTGTTTCACACATTTCGGCAAAAATGATAGAGTAGAAGTCAGGCATCATTCAACCAAAAGAGGAGTTATAGTTTCTTAAGTAAAGTTGCAAAATATATGACTATCTTATATTTGAAATAGAAAATACTTGAGATCTAAAGCAGAATATTTGGAATGTGGGGGAAGATGAACGATAAGAATACAAATTTTAAAACATTAAGAACACCAACTTCAGTCAATAATAATATAATTCATTAAAGAAATATTCATTATTAAAAATAGCTTAAAAAAGAGCTTTACATAAAACTGGAAGCAATCATTATGCAGCATTGAATTTCCAGATAAAAAAAATCAAATACACTAATTTAGATCAAGAATCTCTAACAAATAATAGAATCTACAAATAATATAAATTTATGGTAAACTCAAATACAATATTAATAAATAAAATAATGTCCATTTTTTTTCATGAACATATTTAAAGTGTGGCTTAACATATTATTGTAGATTAATTATTAGTAACATTAATCAATTTGATCATTTCAAAATTGTACTTATAGTGGTTTCTGCTGTGACTGCTGGCCGAAAAATGAATCTAATCATCATGAATAACAGTAGCATATAATTAATGATGAGTGAATAGTTACCTGTTCTAGACAATTACTTTTCATCGTCTACTTCGAATCGAATGCAGTCTTTGTATTAAAATGTTTTGTTCCCATTGCCGCTGTTCATTTTCTGCTCAAGAACCATCAGTTTCCAATTTTCTTTCATTAAAGAAGTCATTGTGAGGGTTGCTACAGTAGAGTGAATTCCAGCTAAAGATAAATTAAATATAATTTGTGATATAAAATAGAAATATGATGGTTAGTGCATATTTGGCTACACTAACCACCCAATTTTTCACTAATCCAAAAAATAGTGCCTGTATATTTTCTCACATATTTTTGAAATAAAATTATCACAAATATCATAGTTTAAATTTGGAAACATTTAAATTTTCATTTCCAATGTACTAAATTAAAATATATATGTTATTTTACACTGAAATAATTTCTATAGAATTCACGGATAAATACTACGCATTAATAAATTTAAAGTAATTTCCATCTAATAAATTTCCGCTCAATCTCCTCAAGTTAACTTCGTTTTGCGAAAATGTTTTCCTTTTATGTGAATTCTTTATAATAAAACTAGCTCGTATAAGGTTACTAACTTGTATGATTGCTTAAATGTCTTTATAAATTACATCAATGTGAAAAATCTTTGGCACAGATATAAGGTTTTTCTTTTCTATGCCTACGGAAATGGCTTCCTAAATTATTTTTAACGATGAATGTCTTACTACACACAACACAGACATTTTTTTTTCTTTCTTTCCTCTTTTGTGTGAATATTTAAATTGGCTGAACTCTTTACAACAAACATCATATACATAAGGCTTTTCTTTTGTATGCATACTTAAATGTTGTCTCTGACAATCTATGTGAGTGAATTTTTTGATACATATTTCATAAAAGTAGGGCTTTTCATTTGTATGAATATATAAATGTTTCTTTAAAGCACCTACACAATTGAACGCTATACTGTAGACATAAAGTTCTTCTTTTGTGTGAAGACGTAAATGTATTTTTAAACTAGACATTTGAGAGAACTATTCATTATATATTTCACAAACATAAGGTTTTTCTTTGGTATAAATACTCAAATGTTGCGTTAATTCATTTCTCTTGTTGAACGTCTTATTACAGATACATATGGTTATGAATTCGAAAATGTACTTCTAAGTTAGAAATTTCAGTGAATCATTTCCTGCAAAAGTTACATATATAAGGCTTTTCTTTCATATAAACGCTTATATGTATTTTTAAATGACCTTTTTTGCTATTGAATTCTTTACCACAACCTTCGTATACATAGGATTTCACGTTGGAATGGCAAAACGAATGCATATGTAAAGCATTTTTACTACTACAATTTAATCTACATATTTCCCAATGAAATCTTGTTTCTTCCAGATGAGCCAGAGACTCTTACTCCATATTTAATTTAAAAACAGACATGTATATATTATTTCGCATTCATCAGACTGAACCTTTTACATGATTATGTTTAATCTATATATTCATTAGATTCTGTTCTTTGACTAAATATAA
Source organism: Argiope trifasciata (assembly GCA_026543055.1). Classification (NCBI taxonomy): domain Eukaryota; kingdom Metazoa; phylum Arthropoda; class Arachnida; order Araneae; family Araneidae; genus Argiope; species Argiope trifasciata. The sequence goes on along the minus strand of JAPMOQ010036719.1, from coordinate 3,165 downwards.
AAATTCAGACATTTAGTTGAATGCAGAAACGATGACTAAAAACACAGCTATAGCATTCGTGACCTCGTGTTTTCGAAAATGCGGTTCTAGTAAATGTTCTGGTTATGACAATGGACGTTTATTGAAGACACAGACGGGATGGAAACACACACAATTTATTTACGGCGATAGAAGAAATGTTACAAGTCACAGCCATCGGAGTGTAACGATTCGGAGGAATCATATCATTTCAAAAACTCCATAAACCGGTATTTTTTACAGTTTAAAATACTTTGATCGTCTACTCCCAAATCCAGCAACGCGGAGATATGAGTTGAATTCACGAGGCACCTAGCCCCTGCAAGGGGCTTATCCCCGAATATGGAATAGTGGAGAGAGAACCTTGCGGTCGCTATTTGCCGTGATCGTCGGCCAAAAATTTTTCCTTGGAATCTGTTTAAGTAGGATTGGAGAGCTGGAGGGGTGAGTGGGGTGGCGAGTGTCAGGTCTCCGACTGTTTTCTCTTATTGAGATTAAGACCTCTTTCTATCCCAACCAACCAGTAACAGTAGTGCCACCCCTTGGTAGGAGGGTTGGTCGGTTGGTTTGTGATTTTTAGCGGCGCAAGAACCAACCTTGGCTAAACTGTGCCAGTCGTATGGTTAGATTATTAAACAATTGTGGAATTAAAACGTTAAAATAATCGCATCAAAAGATCTTTTGAAGAGCTACATTAAAAGATTGAATTACGCATGGTAAAAAGTTTAAAATATTGTTTGTAAAAATGGCAAAACCTAGGATTGATGAACTGTAAGGTTAAAAGTGGTAAAACCTAGATATAATCGTGGAAGCCAATGGCCTTTAAAAATTGAAAAAGATTTCCATGGGGATGTACTCCCACTATTTCCAGTCATTGTCAGTGATGAAGTTTTAAAAAAATGAATCCGCTGAGAATTAAAATTCGGGCACTCAATCAATATATGATAAATACTAAAAGCAATATTGCATGTAGGTGCCTTTTCTCCGGATAATAAATATGTGTGCGTAAAGCGCGTGTGGAAGGAGGGAGAAAATAATATTTCGTACAGAACGTTACGACAGTTTTTGTTTTTTTATAATAAAAATTAGGTCTAAACATTTAATTACTAATATATAAATGTGAAAGTTTGGATGGACGGATGTTTGTTACTCAATCACAATTCTTCTTTCATGAGATCGCTTTTTTCCTAAACAATATAATGCTTGGCTTTATGATTCAGTCAGAACACTCGTTCGAAAGTTAAATTTTTTTTTTCTGCCGAAGATGAAAAATATTTTTTTTTTAATTAAATTTGTTTAGACAAAGTGTTTGCACACAAAAATGAAATTCTTAAGTTTTAAGCATTACATTTAGTGTATCAATTTATACCATTTTTCATTTATACCATTTTCCTGACTAGAATTTTGTGCTTTCCCATATTTTAGTGTAGACAAAAGTTGTGCCGATAGAGCTTGTGATGTTTCATCAGATGGTATAATAGCCGTCTTTTGCGACCAAATCTTCGAAGTTAACGGTCGCAAAAATTTTCAGTTAAATATTTATGTACGTTAGTCTCTTAAAATATTGGTTAAAATATTTTCACTCTTCAAATTTCTATAGTCACATAAGTCAGATAATAGAAACATTTTGAAATTTTATTCATTGTAATATATATTTCTCTAATTATCTGTCAGCTAAACATCTTTATTTTTAACAGTTAAGTTCCACAGACAGGGAAACTTTATTCACTCCCGTCAAATCCAACCGAAACAATAAAATAAAACGCGCCGTTTGCTTGCAACCGGAACGTCCCTCTTCTCAAACAGGAAACGTGCTTCCCCCCCCCTATGACCTTTTGACCCTTATGGTTTGAAAGCGCGAGCTAGGTAACATTCACTTGTGGATGTTGCATCCTTATATATAGAAAATATATACACAAAACAGTTGGCTTTTTATCGAGCGCGCGTAATGTTCGGAGGATAGATTTAAATGCAGCTAAAGCTGTTTTATGCAGGCTATTGTCTTGCAATGTAGACGAAGTCGATTTAATTGATTTAAATATGCTTGTTTGAAAAAAAAAATACATATATACACACCTTGTTGCATGAAAAGTTGTATGCAACATGCAACTTTAAAAACGACTCGACTCGTGATGTATCGAGCGAATCTCGAACGAGTATTTAAAATAAAAAAAATTGTGGTTATTCCATCTGAAATTTAAATTACATTTTTAATAAAAAATCATTCGCAGAATTTGTAAATAAACCGATGCGGTTTGGTCAATATTCTTTTCAAACATTTCCAAAAGTTTTTCGCCCTCACACAATTTGCAGTCCAATTTGTAAACAATGTCTAGCAAATCGTTGACACAATTCGTTTCGTAACGACCCCCATTTAAAGCATTAATCATGACAGATTCGTAATCGTCAAACACGTTTAAAATTCTTTGATACTTTTCATCGTCTGCAGCTACAGGGGGTAAATTAAATTTCTCGTCCAAACGTATAATCATTTCTTTGACGAAAATTGGTATGAAATCCTCTGTTTCAAATTCCTGCTAGAGTTTTGGTAATGTTTTAAAATAGGATATCATTTCTTTAAACAAATGACCGTTTTTTTTTTAATCGACAATTTTAACGACAATGGTACAAAACTTTTTAAAAAATTCTCTGTACGGGTCTATTTTTTCGTTGATAATATTTTGCAACTTTTTTGTCCAATTTTTTATAATCACCCATAGCTTCTTTATTAAGGGGACAACAATTTATTTCTTATGGACAGAGAAACAGAAATTGTATCGAATGTGTTGTCTGAAGATGTGTAAAAATGTTATTGAAAAAATCATCGGCAAGCTTTGGGAACATCCATCAAATGAAATAAAGAATTAAAGCTTTTAGCAAAGATACATTTCATCCACCAAATGAAATAAAGAATTACAACTTGACCATCTTTTACAGTTTGGGAGATCGTGATCGCTTTGTGCATCGAGCGTATCTCGAACGAAAGCTTTTTTTTTTATCACTCATGGTAACGATTTCTGTTTTGGATTGACGATGTAAGTAAAGGTACGACTCCCGAGTGAAAAAAATTTCGAGCAACACGGTCGAGAGAAAATATTCCAATTTGCTGTGATCTCGTGATATGCATCGACGATATCGGTTTGGGAC
>JAPMOQ010036708.1:0-11265 GCA_026543055.1 Argiope trifasciata | reverse complement strand
ATAGCCATTGTTAACTGTTAATAGTTTGATCAAATTAAATTTTGATTTCATACTATTGGTGTTATCTTTTAGCAAATTTCAAGAAAAAATTATTACCAGCATTCTATAATACAAGGGGTGCTCAAATGAAAAGGTACGAAACGTCGTAACAATATTACCGTTAACATAATTGCCTATGTCGCTATGGGAGAACGTTGAGAGGTGTCTAGGAATGCCATTGGATCCCCGGTGTAGATCGGAGCATGCGCAGAAGAGAGAAGAGGTTCTTATGAACACCGAAGTCCAATTGACGTGGCAGTGCATGTGAATACAGGATGGCGTTCACATAAACTCCGATGTGAATTGTGAGACACTCCGAAGACAACACAAGTCCATCAAGAACAAAAGATTTTATCTACTCAAGGAGGGGATGATTTTTCACCATGATAACGCGAGTCCATATATCTGCCGGATCTCATCAGTATATCTGGCCAGGTGATTGCAATCTCCTTGATGCCCAGGGAAGAATGCAAGTGAATACAATTCGATCAATCTCCTAGTGCTTCAACCTTGACGGTGAACTCAAGTACGCTGTGAGGGACTAGAATTAGCCTTAAATGCAAAAGTAGTTGTCGGCAAATCATGTACAAATTTTGGACTGATGAAGTCTTGAAAGTTCTAGAATTTAAATTGAGGCACCGCATCTAGTCTTCGCAAAATACAGGGACGATCAGAATCATACATTTTGTGACCATGTACAATGTTGTTGTTACTTATGGTTCTGTACAAGCCCTTTGATAGATATGACAGCAATTTAAGCAGAATGAACGTATCCTTCTTTTTAAGTATCGTCAACTAGGGTCAAGAATACGACTTAGCTACTTCATGCAAAACATTCACTTACACAATCCCTTTTCATAGGGGGAGGCACATTCACACACCTCACAGATAAAACACAGAATAAAAACAACAACCATGCTTGAGCTGACACTCGAACCCAGGAAACCCGGATCATGTGAAAGATGCGCTACCCCTATACCAAAACACTGGCCCATAGTCAATGTTTAATAGTTTTAATGTTTGATAAATACGAAATAACGAAAGACAATCCGCTCCCAGAGAAATGACTTTATTGGGTATTATTGGGAATGTATTGGGAGTATTGGAGCCCTACCACAGATGTTTATATTAGATATCAACAAGTAAACACACTGCCCTTCAGACGTTTTCCACCACCCTAAATAGAGGACACGTAGCTTTTAACATCGGATTTAATGTGTCTATGACCATCAGCAATTCATTCAATTTTATTTTAATCAACATGTCCTCTTCGAAGCTAGAAAACTCCAATTTCAGAGCCGGGACTTAGCCAATAAATGCACACAACCCAAAAGACTGCCGGCGTCCTGGCACAGAGGTAGCGTGTCTTCCCTGTGATCAGGGCGTCCCGGGTTCGAGTCCTGGTTCGGGCATGGTTGTTATTTGTTCTATCTGTGAGATGTATGAATTTGCCCCCCTGTAAAAAGGGGTTGTGCAAACGAACGTGTGTGTCACCTTCATTTGAGCTAGAAGTCAGACTTCTGCCCTCTGGGTGTTCAGGGGTCTTTACCCTCAGAAGCTACTGCACCACCTTTCCGTGAAAACACGGAAACGACATCATCAACCCAAAAGACTGGAGTTTCTCTTATATTTCATTTTTAGGAGTTTCAGTTTACAATCAAAAGAGAATTTTCTAAATCATTAACTCTTGTAATACACACAAAACTCGGCTTAAACATCAGCATTATCTACCTTCCAAATATGCAATTCCAATCCTATTTCGCCATATCACCTAACAGTTTCGCATTGCTTTGTAGATCCTTAAAATCTAACAATGTGTAAATGAATTCTTAGAAGCTAAAATTGTGAGTGGGAATAATAAATTCGATTACGGATGACTGAATTAAATTACTATCTGAACAATTCAGGGCCAATAAAAAGATCAGCAAATACGATAAAATAGAAGAAGCAACATAAAAACGAAGTTTCTAAGGAATTAAAAGCAAGGCCAAAGGAATACGGTAGCGAAAAAAAAGGAGATTTTTTGTCTTCTTAAGGTACTTAAAGGAATTTATTCTTTTGTGTAAGAAGATAAAATCTTTTAGGTAAAAGTTTCTAAGTTTTTTTTTTCTACGCTGTATCCTAAGCATTAATAAAGGTTTTTTTTCTCCTAACATTATTAAGTAATACAAAGTATTCGGAAATACAATATACTGAAATGCATTTTAGATATATTATAAAAAAATGAATTAAATACAATGATTATTCAATAGAAAAGGGGGGAAAACGACACTGTGGGTATAAATGAAGACTTTATTCAAAGAATACACCATAGACCTGAGCACAAAGATTCCATTGAATAATTCATCTTTCTCGTATTTCCTGTGGTCATGACGAGACCCAGTCCTTCATAGCGTCCTTGAGTTTTCCGCCCGAGTTGAAGCGCTTTCACTTCAGATATTTGTTCAGGGGACTAAACACATGAAAATTGCAGGGCAACATAACCGGGCTGAAGGGTGGATGGTCTGTCTACCAGCTCTATCTTTTTCTTGAACTTGGCCAGTTCCGAGTGAGGGACCCTGGAGATGGGTGGACGGGTTATCAAGGAGCAGAACCACAACCACAACCACGGTGAATAATCCCGGTTGTTTGTTCTTGAAGGACCTACGTAGTCTTCCGAGTGTCTCACAGTACACGTCAGAGTTAATGGTTCTTTCGTGCTCGTTTAATTCAACAAGTAGCATCAATTAGACGGTCTCGTCCCGGCCACAGGAATCTGGGAACGAGGAATCCTTTGGCTCGTTAATCAATCGGATCGCTGGGATGTAGTCTATGGTGTATACTTTAAATAAAGTCTTCATTTATACCCACAGTGTCGGGGGTTTTTTTTCAGTTTTCATTTGAACACCTCTAGAATTTGGAAAGAATACATACCATAAGACGTACGTCTCCTCTCAATTTTGCAGTATGGATATTATAATTAGACACGTAGTGTAGGAAAGAAAATAGATTATGTAATTTAGGACTCGTCCCATTCAGTAAGTGAATGTAAAAACTGACGTAGATGTAATATTTTGACATGTCAAATTTATTTATATTGCTTATTTTTGCTTTTGTTCACATAGAAATGGATAGATAAACAGATATTACTTTGTGATGGAAGTGTGACGTTATTAGACAGAGTTTGCTGTAGTTCTAGATTCTGTGGCCTTGGGCAATTTTTTCCATGCAATTCGCAATTTATAAACTATATGTCACCCTGTAAAATGTATCATTTTATAAAATGAGAATAATTGGATACCTCCCTTGGCTGATCCCTTGACCAACAATACAAACTCTCAAAAATCCTCGTGACATATGTTCCTATTTCAAAATTTCAGATTTGTATTTTCTATTTACCCAAAAAATTTTCATGCCAAATTATTTTGACAACATTGGTACTTTTTCATGTGAGAAAAAAATAATAATCAACATTACAAATACTACTTTGAGAGAAATTAAAGTTATCTGTGACGTTCAGTTAATATTTCAGCATAATGGCTTTCAGATCTTCCATGATATACTGAATTCTTAACTCGTTTCTAAATATGAAACATACAATTCATATTTTTAACATACGGAACTACCTATTGTCACTATTATTTAAAAATAACTATACTTCACTATTTTTATGTCAGCATCAATATTATAATGAAATGGAAACTGTAAGTAATATCAAATGAAAAACTGAATTTTTTTTAAAAACTCGTTCAACTGTCAAAAATAACCACTTTCTGTATAAAAAAAAAATCAACTCAAAATTTTGCGTCTAAAAAACAAAAATCTTTCTATGTTTCTTTTTAGTTATATCGGAAAGGAGGATTTTTTTTAATAATTTATTCAATAAAATTACTCTAAGAACAATTACTTTATCACAAACATTTTCCAATAAAGTTAGAATAAGATGCGGAATTATCAAAGAAAAGAGAAGTAAATATTCAATCACATACAATTTGATTATTAACTTTATTAGCCAGTGATTTTTTTCTTTACCATTTAGAATTTAAAAAAGTGTATCAAATTAAATAAGCCAAACATGGAGAGGGACAGTAAAGATTTCTTCCTGCTTTTATTCCTTTTGAAAATGTAATATATCATTTTAAATACACAGGGAGAGGCAGACAGTCGACCTGATTTAAAAAGTGAATCTGAAAATTGCAAGATGAATTTAATTAATAGATTAATTTTTCAAAGGTTCTTCCCTTTCAGATGTTTATACTAAATTACTGAAAACTAAGGAAAATAATATATCGAAAACTTTATCGCATATTCTGCAAGAAAAGTTTCACAATCACATAAAATTGTAAATTTAGATTAATTTGAATTAAATGTATTGTATGGTTTTAGCGAATAATGGCTACGAAACCTAGCTGGCGTGAATCTAGCATTTTTACCGAATCTATCAAGTGATTATGTACTTTGGATGTTTTTCTTCAGGCGAATTGAAGCAAAAATCAACATGAAACTACAATTGCAATCCATATACCAAGATCATATCTCAAATTTAGCCCGAGATAGCCTGGTTGATAGGGCGCTGGACTCATGTCCGTTAGGTTTTGAGTTTGAACCTGCCAGCCGAAGATTTTTTTTTGTGTGTGGTGGGGACTGATGTACATCATGGTCACAAAACCCTCCATGTCGAGAGTAATACCTCTGGGGGGGGATATTGGTTCAGAGGTGATCGTTCTCTGATTCTGATATAAATAACGATCTGTGGATGAGTGAATGAAAATGTGATAATGAAGTCCACCCCGTAAAAAGAGTTGTGAGCATGAGCGGTAAAGTAGTACACTTGGCCCTAAATGGCGCTATTGAAAACAATCAAGATATGCACACTATCGGCTTAAATCTTTTTTCATAACAGTGGGCTTGTCCAATTGCCACCACAGTATACCATTGATTTAAGTTATTGCGTTTATACGTATGCGAATGCACAGACTAACAAATGGCCAATCCTTTAATAAATTTGGGTCAAAATAAGAATTTTCATTTTAGGCGTTAAACCTGTAAAAAATTTTTAATCTATATAGTTCTTTAAGTTTTGTACTTAAGCAGCCACATTTCGTTTGAATTTTAAAAAAATTTCATTCAAAATGTGTTAGAAAACTACAAATTTTATTTATAGTCTATAAATCAGTTGTCCATTGCTTTCTTATCCAAAAATTGGACAGTTACTGAGCCTAACAACCAGTCACAACAATCCCTGTTTATATTGCTTAGTTCAGTAGTAACGGGGCGATTGGATTTAATTTAATTAAACACCATATACAAAATTTCATTCTTCTAAAACAAGGTGGTTTTGAGCTATCGTGCATAGACAAATATAATTAATGAAAAAAGAATATTTTTGAACGCAGGCAGATCTGAAATGTGGATATCCTTCAAAAGGTGGAGTTATAATTTTTTCGCGATTATAATTATTTCTTTATACAAGGGATGTTCAAATGAAATGATAAGAATATGACCACAAAAATATATTGCGTTTGACTTCTCAATAGCTTTATAACCACAAAAGTTATCGCAAGTCTGGCTCGTCAATAATATTATAACCATAAAAATATATCTCATCTGATTCCTCAATAGCCTTATAACCACAAAATTATATCGCAAGTCTGGCTCGTGAATAGCATTATGACCACAAAAATTTACCATTAGATTGACTCGTTAATGTTACTCATTATAACCGTAAATATATACAATGATTGTGGCTCGTTAATGCTCATTGTGGCCTCAAAAATATACCAAAAGTCGCAAATGTGCATTACGATCACAAAAATACACCATGAATTGTTAATGTGCATTATGATCACAAAAAAATAACTAGAATCTGTGTAATCAATCTTTCATGAATAGTGCGACAAGCGAAATTTATATAAAAGAAGAATCATTAGAAGGGCTGTTCAAATAAAAAAGTATGAAACAACACTGGGTGTAAATGAAGATTTTATTCAAAGTATACAGCATAGGCCTGAACACAATGGTCCCATTGATTACTGAGCCGAATGATTCCTTGTTCCCAGAATTCCTGTGGCCGTGATGAGACCCAGTCCTTCACAGCGTCCTTGAGTTCGCCGTCCAGGGCTCATTATTTGTTGAATTACTCGAGCACAGAAAAACTATTAACTCTGAGGTGTACTTTGAGACACTCCGAAGACTACGCAGGCTCATCGAGAACGAAAATCCAAAACTACTCAAGGAGAGTGTGGTTCTGCTCTATGATAACGCGCGTCCACGCGTCTCCATAGGCACAAAAGAGTGGAGCAAACCAAGTTCAAGTGAGATCAGCTCACCTGTCTGCCTTACAGCCCGGACATGTCTTCATGCCATTTTCATACGTTTGTTCTCCTTAAAAAACATCTGAAAGGGAAACGCTTCAACTCTGACGATGAACTCTAGAACGCTGAGCAGGATTGGGTCTCGTCAAGGCCACTGGAATAGTTGGAAAAAGGAATCTTTCAGCTCGTTAATCAATGGGATCGTTAGGCTTAGGGCTATGCTGTATACTTTGAATAATGTCTTCAATTATCCCACGGTGTCGTTGCGAACCTTTTGATTAAAACACCCCATGTATTTCTTCAAAAATTATATTGTTTTCAGAGAAATGGCAGTGAACATATTAGATTGAATACGACTAATGTGATTGTTTTTGTACCATTTTTCTCCACCACTATTTGTTTTCCCACAAAACCATTCTTTTAGTTTCCAGAAAATAACTCAAACAACCGCCTTCCTAATTCCAAGGATCGTGTGGTATCGGAGAATTAAATGTGTGTTTCTCGGGAAGCTTTTTATTATCAACTAATTTAATTTAAAATGCAAAAACTCGAAAGTTTGTAATTCTCTTAAGCGCTTATGCGAGGCCACCTGACATATCGGTAATCCAATGCAGGGTTAGAAGCTTTATTCTGTGGAACTATTTTTTACAAAAATAAAAAGGTGTGAGAAGCTTTAGCTCTGGGGGAATTTTTCCGATTAAAAAAATGAAAGTTTCCACCTTAACAAAACGAATGAAAAGGAAATATTTTTGTTCTTTCGATAAATGTCTGGGATTCTTCTACAGTGCTTTCGGCTAGAAGAGCAGCCCCCTACACTAGCTCTCCTCCCCTTTTCTGCTGAAAGCTCGAATTTTTTTTATTTTTCCAGTTGGAATTGCATTAGAGCATTTACCAGTGTTTCCTCAGCAATATTTTTCTTTCCTGCAGTATTTGCAAAAATGATTTGAGAATTTGTTTTATGAGTTAACTTGATTATTCTTAAGATTAAAAGCAATAAATTAATTCCTAATTTATTTATTTTGTTGTTGTTGTTGTTGGAACAAAAAAAAAACTTTTGTGTGAATGTCTAAATTGCAATCACACGAGATAGAATTATCTTATTCCTTACGCAGATTAAACTAAAAGTGTTTTCAGAATTACAAAAAAAATTATTACACAAAATCTATTTTTCTTATGTTGATTTTTGTAACTTATAAATATCATCACTGTGTTTGCAAAACTGTGACGAGTGACTCATATGATGCATCAGATGAGAATCAATAATAAGTATCAGTCAGATAAGCCTAATATGAGGATGTGAGTTGGGTTGACGGTCCCCGGCAATGATGTTATTGTAAAATGCCTAACGTTCAATATATTGCCGTGGTCATCTTCGTACAGTTGCAGAATTAGTTGGATGGAACACAGGGAGCTCGAGTTTAAATATGATCTGAGTTCTGGGTGTGAAGGAGAGGTGACGTGTGTCGAGACTCTATCTTATTGGTTATGTTCAGAGAGAGGTGCGGGGGTAGGCTGCCTAAGAAAATTTGGGTTTTTTCCTGGATTCTATTGATGAAGTCTCACTATAGCTGTTTTAAGGCTGATTAAAATGAATTGATTAATTAAGAAGGCAAGGGGATGGATTAAAGAAGTATCTTACAGGGTCTCCTAGTTTTGGCATCTAGGGTGTATTTTGGAATATTAGCTATTGTTACATTATCAATTGTATCTAGATTATTAAAAAATTTGATAGCCAGTTTCGTTAAGAATTTCTCAAGTGGGGGATAGTCTAAACATTTAAACATACTAGTATTTGGCATGTAGAACAACATATTGCAGAATTGACGTATTAGATCCAGCAGTCGGCCACAACAAATGCTGTCGATACGGCTACGTTCAATGGTGGCGGGGTGGTCGGTTGTATGCAAGAAGAAGAAGGCGTATTAGATTACTCTATTGTATTTCAATTAATCTTAGATTAGTCTTGGCAGCATAACCCCAGACTGGGCAAGCATAGATTAGTACTGGAGATAAGCCAAATATGTTTGAGATTCTCTCCTTTATATACAAGCGCTATAGAAAGTCACGCCTTCTTCAAGAAGACCATGTGACCACAACGGTACAATGGAAATAGTTGTCCCGATGAGACATTTGGATTGTGCGTTGGGATCACGTGATGCTCTTGAGGTATGCGTGACCTTTCATCGCGCGCAATAGTTGACCCCGGGTGTACTCTGCTTCACGCAAGATTGAAAATATATAAAGATAATGGGAAGTAGAAGAAAAGCATTAAATTCCTTATAATCATATTTATTCTCCCGATCAAAATAAATTGTGAAAACTAAGAAACTAATTTAAATTAACAAATAATTAAGATAAAAACGAAACAGGCCTACAGTCTTTATCAAAGAAGGAATAAAGTTTGAGCTGCATGAATACTACTTTCCCAAGTAAAGATAAAGGTGGATTTCCATCTTTAATCTATTCTATGTTTTCTATGATGAAGAGTAAGTAGAATCTTGTCATCTCGCGTCTTTTAAGTAGCTACAAATCATTATTTGAGAATTTTATCATTACTGTAACATTATTAATAAAAAGATTAACAACATTCGATAACACATATCGTATTATTTCTATGTGTACGAATAACGGCTTTCCAACCGGCTTCCTGGCGTAGGGGTAGCGTATCTTCCGATGATCTGGGTGTGCAGGGTTCGAGTGCCGGTTCGGGCATGGTTGTTTTGTGTTCTATCTGTGAGATGTATGAATGAGCTCCCCAGTGAAAAGGGGTTATGCAAGCGAATGTGTGTGTCACCTTCATATGAGCTAGAATCTCACCCTCTGGGTGCTCAGAGCTCTTTACCCTTAGAAGCTACTGCCCCCCTTTCCGTGGTAACATGGACACGACATCATCATCAACAACGGATTTCCAGTTCAGTAGGTGAGGCAGCTGTTTAAGGTTGATGATTTATTGACACAAGTAGTTGACAAAATACAAATTCTAAGGAGGATAAAATAATAAGATAATTACAACTCTTTATCAAATATAACTTGTTCGTTCTTTATTATGTTTCATTACATTTGCAGAGACTAAAAACCGAACATCTTTCCATAACGGTGTGTTGTAACTTTACCCTTTCCCACGCCTGATAATTGGCGTTTCTTGTCAGCTGTGTCATCACCTGTTAAAACCCTCCATTGTTAAAGACCTCCAGATTGACAAACGGGGAATCGTCGAGTGTCGTCGCATCTGCTCATTATTGATGTCCAGCTGAAGAATCACTGGTGTGTTTTCGTCGTTTAAGAGAAATTTATTGCATCTTCAAGGGGAAGGTGTCAAACCATCTGGATGCTAAATTTTTCACATTGTGAAGGTACTATCATTAATACGTGATCCAAAATGGTCATTTACGAGGACGTATCATTATCGGACATTCCTACGATCGACTGGTGACCACTGAGGCAGGCATTTTTGCTGAAGAACTATTGGCAGCTCAAGGACACAAGTGTGAAATGAGAGGCGGAGATAAGACAGAAATAAAATGCGAGTTTTTTTAAAAAAGAGAGGGGAGAGAAACTTCTTGGGTTGTGTATTATGGAATCACGTTCCACTATTTGAAGTTCAGTGGACTTCTAGAGCTACCCCAGGAGTAGCCTTGTTAACTAGCAACCTGTTAGCTTCTTGTGGTGTTATTTCTCCAAATTGATGGAGAACTTTTTTCACAATAAACCTTCGACTGTTGAGTAAATATCATCAACTTCCAAAAGGTGTAAATATCAAATATTTTAACCTAGATTAGAGCAAGTTGTTCTTATGTACATATAGGTCTGTAAATAAACGTATTGTCGGAAACTCTACTCTCTAATTTAATAGGTCAGGATCTAGACATTACAGTGTTCAAAACTAGATGCCAGAGAGCCTGTAATTATTAAGAAAAGCAAGTACATTGCAACAAAGCTAATAGAATTAAAAATAATTTTTATTTAGTAACTTGAACTAAATAAAGTATGCAACTTTTTTATTTCTGACTGAAAACGGAGCCTCGTAATATACACTGCTTGGGGTCGCAAACTATTAAAAATCGCAATTAATATTTATAATTTTTTTGTAAAAAAAATTCTTGTTTTTTTTTTTCAATTTTATGTGATTTTATCGGGCACAAAAGATCAATTTTGAACAAAAGTTAGGCAGGCCTTTAAATAAAAAATAACAATAGTGGTTTGAATTTCTGACTCTAAATCATCCTTTATAAATTCTTCAGGTTGGATCCATCTTATTATCTATTATATTAATTTCTTGATTTTCATAATTTATATTTCATTCAATTACCATCCTTTGTTAGTCATAATGTATTAGATTTTTTTTTACAATTTTTTAAAGCAGGTAATGCCTTATAAATATTTTTAGCAGAAACTTTCTCGTATAGTTTGATGGCCATTCTTATTATAAACGTATTATTTCTCAGTGACCTACTCTCCGTTTGATACTTTTTTATTTCGGCAAATACCCACGTGCTCTCTTTATAGCTCTACAAATGTGAATATTTTCTGTCTCTGCTTTAAAGTGAAAGTATGGACTCTTTCATCTTCAGATACCTACTTCATATTTACCTACTTCAGATACCTACATCATATTTTGGACTCTTTCATCTTCAGATACCTACTTCATATTTGTTCCTCTTTTCGATGACAACAAAGGTCGATTCATCCCAGACTGAAGCACGATTGAGCCAAAATGGAAGACGTCTATTCCCTTGTGTATTTCATTTGTAAAATCAGTATGTCTGAGACAATCATCTGTCTGTGAAATCAGTATGTCTGTGACAATCATCTGTCTGCGAAATCAGTATGTCTGAGACAATCATCTGTCTGTAAAATCAGTATGTCTGAGACAATCATCTGTCTGTAAAATCTGCACGACCAACAATATCTAGTAATTTTCAATCGAATTATG
>JAPMOQ010036696.1:0-15295 GCA_026543055.1 Argiope trifasciata | reverse complement strand
TGTGTGTGTGTGTGTGTGTGTGTGTGTGTGTGTGTGTGTGTGTGTGACTATAAATATGAGTCCATTGGTCACCAATTTTATTTATGGCGATAACAAGAATTAAACTCGCAATCTTATTTTCGTAGCCAGGTAACATGACCACAGGACTAAAAGCGATCACTCAATCCTGAGGATATCTGGCTTATAAAGCTTCCACTACAATACTCTTGGAGTTTTATAATTTAGATTTTAATTATTCAGAGCATTCTCGGACCTCTCAAATTATGCATGTACAAATTGAGAAATCTCGGTTATGTATATACGATAGATTTCTTTGTTTACGTCTGGTTTTAAAAAGCGATTTAAATGTATTTTTAAAAAAAGGAAATCCAGCCTTAGCTCTGAACACATTAAGTAGCGAAACGCCTCCTTTGTTGCGTAATAATGAAAATGAATAGGAATGAAACATTCGATTAAAGAATCCTAGAGAAAGAATGTCCACACTTAGAGAAGAAGAGGCTTTTGATAAGCGAAATAACCATTTTTCTTCAAATCACACCTCAACTCATTTGAGATGACAAAATGAATCTCTTGAGGAGTAAAATGATCGTCTGATGATATATATAAACGATTACTATTCATAAATGGCAGGTAATAAGCGGCTAACTGTATGTGTGGAAATGTAAGGAATATTGTAATTTTATTATCATTATATAAGAAAGAATAAGTGGAAAGCTCCAAGAAAATATTAAAAGCTTTTCAAAGCATGAAATACATTGAAAATAGCTTTTCTTATTAACATTTTTTTTTAATTCTCATTTTTCAAATTAATCATTGAATATATTTTCTTTTATTGTGAAACTCTTAATTGAAAGATTTTTCCAATATCTCGAGGTCGGCGCTAAAAAAGTTTCAAGTTCAATATCTGATTCTACAGAAGAAATGCAAATATGACTTCCGTACATTAAATCTATCGAAGTCAAACATCTTCCCACCATTATGACGTGGAAATTTTGAGAGTGGGTGCAATCTCAGAGAATGATCTTGTTCACCCTTAACAGAGGGCGTAAAGTCTGTGAGATCATAAATAATGGAATGGACTTTCGGTCAACCCTATTCTATTTTTAGGTCAATTGAATGGATTGATCCTGCAGCTTCCTATTTCGTGATCTTCAATACAATATATGTGAAAGTTTTCAACCGATTTCAGTAGATACTTTTAAAAATAATTCAGTCATTTATTTAGGCGTGGTCTCTAAGGCCGACTCCCTGTGGGTGTCCCAGTGATAAACAAAGCTTAGCATGACACTGGAACTTAGGAAATGTTATATCATCCAAATTACTAATCCTATTATGAAGCTGTGCTCAATACACTTTTAAATGAAGCAGAAATTTTCTTCAGTGAGAAGAATAATTGTACAAAAGAGTTTGCATTCAACGGATTCTGATATGTATGTTCAAAAATAATTAACGTTTCTAGCCATCATGTTTTTGAAAAATATATCAATGTATCAAGATATATATATATACCGACTTTATAGGTTGAGTTTTATAATAGTTCCTAAATTGAAATCTTAAATGCCCTAGAAAGCAGAGTTTTGATAGTCACACAAGCCGATTAAAAGAAACGCCAATTTTATTCATTGTCGCTTTTTTATTTTTCATATAATAGTTGAATTTTACATTATATTGTTTTCTATATGCCATTATCCACTGGAAAAAGAAATATGATTTAAAAAATAACATATTTTTTCAAGAATATTGTTTATTGCAACATGTAATTTGAGACAAAATGTGTTCCAAGGTCTTTGCTTTTTTCAATGACAATACGTTTTTGAAAAATTGCTAAAACATATCTATATATCAAGAAAAATATCTCCAACTTATACTGGCAGGTTTTCATACATTACTGCATTCATTAAAAATTTAATTTAAGTTTCAATTAAATACAATCTCGAAGACCATAATTCCCCAGTTAATAAAAACACAATGCATTAATAAATGCTGTTTTATAAAATTAATGATTCCTTCACTTTCAGCTGTTTATCACTAAACTTATACATTTATTTTCCTAAAGTGCAGAATAAAATACCATAAGTTAGCATTGCAGCCAAGCTTGCGACTTCAAGAGACCTGATAACCACATAGATTTTCCATAAACTCAAGGTTCCTTGAGCACAATCAGCTTTCAAATTTTAGGATCTCAAATTACAGATACAGTACTTCAAATATGTTCTCGGCATAATCTTATGAATATTTAATTCTACCTCGTTCGTCAGTGAACCTGAAATCATTATTGTCAAATAACATAGTAAATAGATTAAAAGCAAAACAGACGAATAAAGATTAAAGGTCATGGATAAGGTATTTTCAAATGCTAAGCTGTAACCAGCACGAAATACAGACAACATAGATCTGACGTCGGAAAGAAAAGCGGTAAAAGAAAAATGCTCGTCAAAGAATTCTATAAGTCTCAAAACTTCTTCCATACCAGTGACATTACTTTTGAAATATCCAGGTGAACGTGGATTTTCATATCTTTCAAGGAAAGGCATGCACGAGATTCTGATTATTTTACAAACGAAGAAGTAGTACACGACGAACAAACAAAGAATTCCTCTTTCTATCAGATAGGAAGGGAATTCAAAAAATTCAGTAACGTAGGCAGCATATAAATTGAAAATATTTTTATTTTCAGAGTGAAAAACTGCATGAACTTTTATTCTGCTGTAGCCGAAATTGTAATTACTAACTGGTAAAATGAATACTAAAACGAGTACCACAGAAAAAATAAAAAGATAACAGCATGCATTCAGTCTTCTGTAATTGCATGGTTTGAAGAATTAACATTTTACTGAAATCATACACCACTTTCGAAATTTTTCGTCGTTTTCTATAGATGGAGGTGTACAAAATTGATTTCAAAATTGTTAGCATTAAATTGGGGGATTCTTTTCTCCTGTCTGGAGTATAAGCTATGTAAGAAACACTGATAATAATGTTCGTGATTGAAGCTGTCCAAAACAAGACTCTTGAGATACATCCGATGAATGATTTAATGCATTGCTTCTCAGAATTTTTCATGCATATGTTTGGATTACAGCTGTAGACATTTTTATTACTTCTCACATCAATTCCAAGTAACGTAAAGGCGTTGAATATAAAATTAAATTCTTTCAGATACGAATAATTTTCCATTACTCTAGCTTTAAAGTGCATTTTCAGCCCTTCAAATAGGAAATTTTTAAAATAATGTCTGTAAAATGAATCGAAGAATAACAGTTTTCAGTTTAGAAAACTGTCTCCGTGCAATTTTGGATCTAAAAAAGTATTGATCGTAACAGCAGCCCAAAGCATGGGAACTAAAATACTCATTTTCTAAATTAAAAATTTAATTTGCTTTCATATAAATTGGTATTAAAGGTCCGTAAGCATTGTGATGAAAGCAAAACTACCATAGTCGAATTTTGAAACAAATTATATTAGACCTACTATTATATTTTGTAATGGTATTAATTTAATACATAATACAGCAACTAAAAAAACACTTGGTTCTTTTTTTAAGTAATTGAAATCGATATTCCATCTTCTGTCAAGCTTTAACACTTTCACATATTAATAAAAATAGAAAGTAAAGAAGATACTTATATAATTATTTAATGATATTCTTAAAGAGACAACTGGGTAAAAGATTAGACTATATTAACACTGCATATTTTTAAGGCTTTGTAAACTGAGATACCAAACTTCGATAATGTCTTTCTTATACAGGTGCGCCAGAGAAACTTACTTATTTGAAAGATCAAATAAACCAAAAGTACTTCAGTTCTTATTTTAATTCTTTTTTTATTTGAGAAAACAATATCACTATTTTTTTCATACAGTTTTAAAAATGAAATCTTTTAAATAGCACCCCCATTGCGTATACACTGATTAAGTCGATTTTTGAAAGTTCGTGCCAACTCTTTGTAGTATATCAATCGATATGTTGGCAATAGCGACACGAATATTGTTCTTGAGGTGAGATATTGTCCGTCGTCAATCGACATAGATTTCAAAGTGAGTCTCGTCACTGAAAGAAACGACCACGTCTTTAGGCAGATTATCAAGTAACATTTCACATGCATTTTGACGTTTAGCAAAATTGCGTTCAGTTAATTCTTGCACAACAGCCAATTTATATGGATGAAATTGTAGGTCTTGATGGAGGATTCGTCGAAGAGTGGTGTCAGAAATTCTCAAAGCAGCTGCTTGTTTGCGAGCCGAACGCACAACTGACTGCCTCACCCTTTCAACATTTTCCGGAGTTCTGGTGATACGTTCAGGTCCACCTCTGGGTTTAGCGACACTCCCTAAATGAGTTAACAAAATCGAATTACGGCCAGGAATTGGTCTTTGAGGAGGAATTTCAAATCGAGCGCGGAAGGCACATTGCGTAAAAAGTGAGCGACTGTTAAAAAAGAAACTCTTGACGGCGAAGGACAGCTGTTCTCTAGACAAGAGCATGATGGCAGCTGATTAGGGGGAGAAACATACTTTGGGACTTTCCCCTCCAGTAGCACTACCTACAGTCTTTCAAGTTTGCTAGCAGTACAAGATCCCCATTCTCCTCATCAACTCGAACGTGACATTCAGTTCCTTCTCCTTCAAAACCCAAATATCCTCTTAAGATGGATCAAAGCCCATGCTGGTTATCGGGGTAATGAAGAAGCTGATATTCTTGCAAAAGCATCTATTATTGAAAGTGCGCCATTGGAAGCCCCAAAGCCCCGATGTCATCTTAAGAAGCACCTGCAGAAAATATTTATACAAAAATGGCAAAATCTTTGGAATAATGGAAATACGGGTCGTTCTATTTTTAAAGTCATCAAAACAGTAAAATTGCAGCCACTCTCCTGGACTCGTGAAGAAATCCTGTTTGTTACAGGACATGGACCTTTCCCGTCTTTTCTTCACCGCTTCCATCCATCAGCAAATGATTACTGCTCTTATGGAGAAATCGGCGATCCCATTCACTTTGCGACTTCTTGCCCTTTTACTCTTTCATGGCACCTCAGAAAACCCTCATCATCGCTAGAAAGTCTGTGGTACAAAAGAGTCCTTAGTAATCCATCATCCAAAAGTAGAATCATAAACATGATTAGATTTCTAATTGATCAGGGAAAGCTGCTTCAATTAGAGTAACTCTATTATCTCTTAGGTCACCATTTAATACAGCTCGCACTTTATCCATAACTTGTTTTTCATCCCCCTCTCAATATTTTTAACTCTTTTGTGCATTCATACTGTATATTACTATGCTCATTCATCCAGTTTCTTGTGCTCAAGAAGTTCAGTCTAGCATTTATCATCACTTGTTATGTTGTATTTTTATGTATTTAGTCATTTTTCTGTATCTTTCAAATTCATTGTTGTGTACTTCCTCTTTTTTTTTTGTTAATAAAGTCCACCTACATCTATACCAAACCGGAAAGGGGCCACATGAGCTCTAGAAACGGAGGTGTAGTGTGGTGTTAAATGTTAAATGTTAAACTACCTATCATCCCTCTACCCACGCAACTCATCGCTCAGGAATTTTTCAAATAAGTTTCTCTGGTGCACTCAGTATTAATTTAAAGAAATGGATTCTTGAAAGATGCACTCTACATTGAAATCACATTCTAATCATATTTCGCATTCATTGAATTTTTCTCTTTCTTCTAAACATTAATTCGGTACCTGTCTTATATATATTCATGTTTTCGATAAACCATATTCATTTGAAAATATGTGTTTCTTTGAGATAATGACCATTCAAAAGTCCTTTGTTTAACACGAATAGTATACCAGACGTAGCTGGGTGTTTGGGATTAATCCAACGAAAAAATGAATTCTTCTCTTTATTTATTTTCACATACATAATAACACACGACATGGAAGACATTCACAAATATATAAACATTATACATGTATATGTACAATTGTATGACCATATATTCCGTAGTATTGCTCACCAATATTATTTTTGGCGATAGCTAGGATTTAACTCTCTATCCTACAGTTCGTAGCCAGGTAATATGACCACAAGACTAAGAGTGATCACTCAATCTTGATGATGTTATCTGGCACTACAATACTGTTGGAGTTTTATAATTCAGATTTTAATTTTTCTGCGCTTGCTCAAAACCCTCAAATCACGCATGTGCAAATAGCAAGAGCTGTGGTATGTATATACGATTATTTCTTTGTTTAGATCTGGTGTTAAATCGCGATTCGAATGTATGTCAAAAAAAGCAACCTTTACCAGAACATATTAAATGCCAATAAGCTTCATTTGTTGCTCAGTAAGAAAAAAGAATAGGAAAAAAACGTTCCATTAAAGAATATCAAAGAAAGAATGTCCGCACTTTGAGAAAGAGAGAATTTTGATGAGCGTAAAAACCATGTTTCTTCAAATAACACCTCAACTGAATTGAGAAGATAGAATATATCTCCTGAGGAGCAAAATGATCGCCTGTCTGCTGACAATGAAAGACATGTTACGTATTTCCTATCCTTATACTAAATCAGTATGGTCCTTTTACCTGTATAGTGGGTGTGTATGGTGTTAGAGAAGATGATGATGACACAATGATCAGTCCTTCAGTAGACGACACAACACAGACGTGTATTTACATGACGGAGACAGGACAGCACAAAGACGACAAATATTGACTGCACAACTATGTACAGATGACAACTATATACAACCTAGATGAACACACAGGACATTACACAGCAGTACTCTACTGCAGACAGTAGCCCACAATAACAACAGTAGTCCACTGGCAGAAATTCCGTAGTGACTATGTCCACAGCTCACAAAGCGGCCAGATTGGATTCAGCATTAGAGGGAATCTTTAAGGGGTTCTGTCTACACTCAAGTAGGTCTCTCCCGTAAATTGAAACTACTCCTCTGTCTCTTCTTGTAATCGCTGCTGACTCACTACTTCGCAGAACGAGACTACTCCTCAGTTAATGACAGCTCTATTCCCGACGATGACACTACGGGCTACGACACAGGCTTTGTCAGAATACGCTAAACAGCCATCCAGTATTCCTCTGTTCAGGACCTTTCTATTTATGTCTACTCGGTCGACCACCACCGTACTTCGTTCAGCTCCCAAGACCTCTCAGTTCAGGTCTCCTCGATTCAACTCTGCCGCACTTCTCGATTCTACACCAGACCTTTCAGTTTCAGCTTGATTCTACTCACTCCGCAGACTGACTGCCTTATTTAGTGACTTAAAATATTCTGGAGCAATCTGGATGTATCTCGGCTCCTAACGGACGGCTCGGAAAAATTCTCTATGTTTCGGGTATTATCCCTTTTGTCGCCAAAGTCGTTTCCAAGTCACCAAATGGTCGCCAAGCCAGGGAACTTCTGACGTCAATACAGATTACTATTTATCTGTCTTCCTTACGATGACAGTTTTAGAGCGGGAAAGCAAAACTACAAGTTCGGAACATACATTTAAATTTGACAGAGGAGAAGTGAAAAAACAAACATTTAAACAATTTTTCTATTGTATATTTTCAATGGATTGTTTTGTGTACGGATATATCACATTTATACCTTTCTAACAAACTAAATATTGTAGTATGTGTGCTTTAAAAATACTTTTGTTGCTACTTTTGATAATTTCTAAATATATTTTTATGTTTGTTTGATGTTGCATAACATAAGAAAGTCATATCGGGTGGAGGTTAGACTAATTTTTCTTCTTGGATGCTAAGTCACGAGCAATGCCATGTGGATAGTGCTAGTACACATATATATTTAGTAATATAGGGTGAAACGAAAATTTACTTTATTTTTTTTTTTAGAATTAGTTTGGAAATAGTGCGGAAAAGTTACCTTTTAGATTCAGTAACAATATTTAAAAATTTGGTTTCAATATTACATTATCTTAAAATGCAGCAAAAAGATTAAAATTTAAAAAACATTAATGATCTTTAAAAAGTTATCTCTTAGATTTTAAATTGGCAATAGTGGTGAAATGTTAGTTTTTAGATTCAAAAACAATTTTTTAAAATCCTTGTTGCAATGCAACAATATTTCGAGGAAGAAAGAGTAGAGAGAGAAAAAAACGTAATGTTTGTTTAAAAAAATTAAAAATTATAAACTTTGATAAAGTAATTTTTCGTTAGCACATTGTAGGAAAAAAGATTTTAAATGCATATATAAGCATTACAACTGGAAAAAATTATTAATATTGTTTCCATTTCATTACATTAAACAGTTTTTTCAATTAAATTTTAACATGTTCTGAGGTGAGTTAATTTTTGCTATTATGTGTTATGCTCTTGAGATTGAACCACTGACCTTTTCAGTCGATTCGAACACCTGTCATCCCACAGCTCTTTCCATTGCTTCCATGTGACAAGGAAGCCGAGGAAAGTCGATAACTGATTCCCCTATAGTATTTGGTTTAGCTTCAGATGCCTTCTGCATACAATTTTAACTTAATATTAAACTGCACAAGCACTTGGTAGTTTTATCGCTTCTTGCCTATTTGATGGATCTGATTGGTTTGACTATTTTTGTAACGAACAATGTTATTCTTCAGCATTATCATTGTCGTTCTGATGTAATAGTATTTTTTCCCCCGTTTTTGATTAAACTTAGTTATTCTTTGCTCTTTCTCTTTTCTTTCTTCCTCAAAGCACTTGTGGTAACAATGTCAATATTACATATATCCATTTTCCTGTTAGAACTTGATCGTTTAGAACCTTTTATTCCATAACTGGAATTTTTTTTTCTATAAATCTAGCTCCTTTTCAAATAAGCGTTTAGCTTCTTCAATAAGGTTGGACAAGCTTATTTGAACTTTTCTATTTTTAGACTTTAATAACTTTCTGTATTTACATGATAAGTTTACGCAATCACAAACTAATAAATCAATTACGTTAATCACTTTCACAATAGACGGAAGGGAGATGCCAACTCAACTGAATTCGGCAACGCTACTGATTTGTAACCATCTCTGTCCTTGTCTCCAATCGCAGAGAAATCTCCGCCTTATTTCAACAACAACCACTCCTGCAGCAACTCTGTACCAGCGCAATTATAAAATGGTTTTTATGTCAATGTCTAATGAAAGCTTCTTATTTTATAATCGAGGTACAAAAATATTCTTTAAAAATTGCAATACAAATGTTTTTATGACACTTTAACGCTCTTGCGGCACCGCAAGATATACTCTAATATTTTTTAAAATTTTTATTTATCCTATCTTCATCAAAATGCAACTTTTCTGTGCTATTACAAAATAAAAATCTAAAGTTGCTTGGTTAAAAAAGACTATAAAACTTAGTAAAAATTTCAATTTTATGAGACTTTGACATCCTTGCCGCACTTCAATACCTACTCTAATGTTTTTCACATTTATAATTTATTTTATCAACAACAAAAGACTTTCCACGCTGTTCCAAATCAAGAATCCAAAATTGAATTTTTCATTTTACTTTAATACACATATATATTTATTTTCTATCATTTTTATGTTTGTAAACAGCAATTATTTGTATTTATGGTATTTTTTTATTTGTCCTATTCTTCTTTTTCTGTTATCCTTTCTAGCATACTTTTTTGTTAATAATTTTATTTTTTATTAAATTTTCCTAAATTTTGTAATCACAAACAAACTGCAAGTCTGTCTATATAGATTAGCGTAAGTTTTTAGTGTACCTTCGATATTTTGCTTAATAAGCCAAAGTCATTTCTCATTGGAATTCCAACCAGCTCATTGCTCTCAACTTTTTAAAATCTAATATTAA
Source organism: Argiope trifasciata (assembly GCA_026543055.1). Lineage (NCBI taxonomy): Eukaryota > Metazoa > Arthropoda > Arachnida > Araneae > Araneidae > Argiope > Argiope trifasciata. The sequence continues at coordinate 5,518 of JAPMOQ010036696.1, read as the reverse complement.
AATCTGTGTATCAAATTTTAATCAATAAATGTCAATTCGGGTGATAATCACAGCGATGGATAGCACAGGAGCGTATTTCGATGTATCTCCCACTTTACGCTCATTCTATTGTTTAAATCAAAAATAGGGTACAGTTACAAAATCTTGGAGCGTTATTGTGTTGTGTGATACTTGACGAAATTATTGATTAGGCAAAGAATTAAAATCAACGCTTTGGTTCAAGTTTTTTCCCACAAAGTTATGTTATCGATATAATAGCAACGTAACTGTAGTTCTTCAAGAATTCCTGAAATAGAATATGTTAGACATAGTCCATTGTCGGATCGTGGCGTTCACAATATTTGAGACGAAAGGAATACTTGACATTTTTCTTGGAAGAGGATAAAAAATTGGGCACTGCTTTGAAGATATTACTACTGCTGTCGGATGTTTAGCATATCATTTGCCATATGCTAATAAAGGTATCCAAATTATTATACTGAAATCTAAATGTTGACTTCCACGGCGAGTAAAGTCAAAAATTAAATTTCGAACCATTATCCATAAAAGATTCCAAGGATAGAACAGATAGTACAGGATGATGTAAAAAGTCGGCTTATATTTTCACTAATAAACAGGAATGACTGCCAGTTTATTGGCTTAAGGGTAGTGCGTCTTCCCCGTGAACTGGGCGGCCTGGTTCGGGCATGGTTGTTCTTTATTTTGTGTTCTATCTGCGAGGTGTATGAATGCTCCTCCTTGAAAAAAGGATTTGTACAAGCGAGTCTGTGTCATCCTCATATGAGCTAGAAGTCAGAATTCTGACCTTGGCTGCTTCGGTGTCTCTGCCCTCAGAAGCTACTGTAGCTTCTTTCCATGGGACACGACATCATGGTCAGCAGGAATGACATTTTACCTGGGAATGTTCAATGAAATAATGAAGAAAATTTCTATTTAAATGGGGAATTCAGGTGAAAAATAATCCTCAGCATTTCACAAGAAATTCTATTGGATACACCAAAGGCGACAGCGCTGTACTATTTTACTGTTTATATTTCTGATACGGCAATATTTTTTGAGGAATCAATACCCAAAGTTCCACTTACATGCATCGAAAGGGGGAAAGATATTTCTATATGAACACAAGTTTTGTGATTCTCTAGTACCAAGGCCGAGATTGCCTTCCAAGAACTATTTTTATTTGTTTATCATGTGTTATTTATGCAAAATAAGAGTGTTAGAAAACGTCAATCAAAAAAATTACTAAACAAATAAATATAAACTAATAAGTTTATTTTTATATGCTGACCCTTATAAAGCTGGCTACTACAGCTACGATATGGTAACCTGTAACCGGCTACGCCAAAATGCCCGATGACACACGAAAAAAATCTGAATGACAGGATCACCGAAACAGCAATACTGGAACTGCGCTTATGCTTTAAATGTCATCATCAGTACAAATTTTGAGAAGTATGTCACATGATCGACTGGAGGCAACCGACTCCCATCTTTTTTTGTTCTCATCAGAGTCACAAAAACCAACCCCCTCAATTACGAGGAGTCCTCTCCTATTGGGAGAGCTGCAATATGGTAAAGATAAATATGTTTTTAATGATTTCTCACCGTACTTATTCAGAAATTAGCTAGCAATAATTTTTATCTTTTATATTAATATCACTCGAGTTAGTTGCAACTTAACTTTCCGTATTACAGAAAACCAATAGCTAAAGAACTTAATAAACTAAGATTTCAAAAAAAATTTATAAAACAGTTCAAAAAAGGCGCTATATATATATATATATATATATATATATATATATTCCGCACCAAAGATTTAAAAAATTACCTGAGCAATTTAAAACTGAAAATAGAGAATACAAAAATTTCCGAAAATCAGTTTTATCATTTGTTGACTTTTCATTGATCAGTGAATCATCTGTTATCTAGAATGATATTCAGTGGGGATAATAGAAGGAGGCTTGGATGTAAAGGGAAGAAATAATAAAAAAATATCCAGTTGGTGATTCAGAATGCTTTAGCTTTGTTTAACAATTAATCATGCTGATTACATTCAAATCCAATCTTCTATGGAACTGACTACTGAATTCATTATCCTACAATCCGGTAAAGGAGATTCTGAAAAAGCATTATAACTCTATAAAAAGCATTGAACAACAGAAGTAAAATCCGAATCTTCCAAAATTATCTATTGGGAATTGTATTTATTCGAAGAATCGTTAATAATTATTCAATTTAATCCAACAGAATAATGAATAAATCGACGATAACATTCCCAGATTTTTAAGATCTTTACTTCCATTTAAATCTTTAGCACAATACGAGATCTATATAAGAAAAATAAAGGCAGATATAAATGTAATAACTAAATGGTATTCAAGCTTTTAACCTTCACAACATATTTTTTCATTTTTTTTTATCATGTAAGAACATGATTTCACTTTGACTTTAGATTTTTGAAACTTCAAAATGCGTAGCAAATGACGATTTATCGCTTTTGAAGCATCCATTTTTCACTTTTAGATCTATTAGAAATTAATGCAGAATGCTGTCAAATTTGAAAATTTATCTCCAATTAAAATTGCAACTTGATTTTCAATGATTTCTTCTCTAAATTCTTATGAATTGTCTTAATTAATTTGAGTATTAACTAGTTTAAACCGATTTGAAACAATCATGAAACTATCAGATTACGCATGCATCGATATTTATAAAAACGATGATTTTGGGGGGGGGGGGGTTTGTCTGTTTGTTTGATTGTTTGTTTCTACCCATCTCAAATGTATATACATATATACACAGAGAGATCAAGAGAAACCCGGACGAAGAAATCTTGTGATTGTTTCAAACTGGTTTAAACTAATTAGTGAACTAAATTAATCAAGATACATAATGATTTTAACAATAATGTTCTCTGATGATAACTTGAAATTTGCGACAATAGATTTCATTTGGGGGGGTAGGAAGTTTGCAGTCAGCAAAAAAATCAAGTCAAATACAAAAAAATCAAAATAATTTTAAATTAGTTCCAGTACAATTTAATGAATAAAACTTTAAAAAGCTGATTCCATAATAAATTCTACTTCTTTCTGAGCAATGAAATATGAAATATTCTCCTTCAAAGAATAGTACACAGCATATAGTTAATCTTAAACTTCAATAAACTAATCGTACATTTAAAGTAAAGAATTCACAGTAATAAAAATTATTTATTCTAAAATGCTTAATACAACAAATTATTATATTACAGTCAAAAGATTTCGCACAAATAAGATAGACATATTTCTCATATCGGTCATTGACATAATATAGTTGCCAGCGACCTGGCATAGGGGAGTGTGCATTCCTAGTGATCTGGGCATTCCGAGTTCGAGTCCCGGTTCGGGCATAGTTGTTCTGTGTTCTATCTGCGAGTTATATGATGTGCTCCCCTGTAAAAAGGGGTCGTGCAGGCGCATGTGTGTCATCTTCATTTGAGCTAGAAGTCCGATTTCTGCCCTCTGCGGGCTCAGAGGTCTTCCTGTCAGAAACTACTGCACCCACTTTCCGTGAGAACACGGATACGACATCATCATCATCACATTATACAGCTTTTGTTCGTTTAATTTCAGTGCAAAATAATGGGTTGGTGCAATAATTACCGGGCCTTTCTTTGTCGTGTGGTATTTTATTAAAAATTTACAATATTTTATAAATTTATAAATGAATTATAAAATATAAATATTTTATTATTTAGGTTATAAAATTGCGTGTCGATAACCATACTCATATTCATCCTAAACCACTTTGCGAAAGGAATGAAAGCAGCGCAGTCATTTCGCGTTATCAGCGAGCTGACGGTGAGGCCATAATCAGCCGAAATGGATGCAAGGAATGGTTTGCCAGTTTCAAATCTGGAGCCAGTATCTTGGAAGAAAACCCAGGATAAGGTCAACAATTAGATCTCGACGACTAGGCACTTTTGACAATAGTGGAAGGGGACGAAAGCTTGAAAACTCGAATGCTGGCAGACAAATTCAATATGGAGCATTCAACCATCATTTGGTTTTTGAAGCAGTTATTGCGATAGAAGGGACTAAGCTTCTTATTAATCCTTTAAAAATTTTGCTGTTGTATTTTTATGTTTCCCTTTCATACTAAATAGTTTTCACGATTTCTCATTAATATATTTTAAAAACACCTGATAATTATGCACCAACCCAATAGTATCAGTATGCAGCTTCATGATCCAGTATATTAAGAATTGCCGTGATAATAAGTTCAATATAAATAAGCACTTTTTGATTTATAAAGCATTTATAACTATAGCCTTATTTTCCTAAAGTGCCCAATAAGATACTGTAAGTTACCATTCCAGCAATGCTTGCGATTACGAGGGACCTGCTAAGTACATAGATTTTCCATAAACTCAAGGTTCCTTGAGTACAATCAGTTTTAAAATTTATGAATTTCCACTTACAGCTGCAGTGCTTCAAAAATGATCTTTGCATCATCTTAAGAGTATTTAGTTCTACTTCGTTGGCTAGCGAACCGGATATCATTATAGTCAAATAACATAGTAAAAAGAGAAGAAAAGAAATAAGCAAGTAAAGGTTGAAGGTCATTGGCAAGTTATCAAATGCTAAGCTGTAACCCGCACGAAATACAGACAGCATAGATCTGATGACAGAAATAAAGGCGATAAAAGAAAATTGTTCGTCAAAGTGTTCTATAAACCTCAAAACTTCTTCGAATCCGATGACATTACTTTTGAAATCTTCGGGCAAAAGTGGATTTTCATATATCTTATGGAAATACTTGCCTGCGATTCTAATTATTCTGCAAATGAAGAAGTAGTATACGACGAACAAACAAAGAATCCCTCGTTCTATGAAGTAAAAAGGTAATTCGAAAATTTCAAAAATGTAGGGTGCGTATAAATTGAAAACATTTTCATTTTTTAAACCAAAGACCAAATGAATTTGTATTCTGCTATAGCCGTAGCAGAAACTAGCAACTGGAAAAATTATAACCAAAATGAGAACCAAAGGAGAAATAAATATGAATAAAGAATTAAATCTTTCAACATGGCATGTTTTTATCAGTTTCAACATTTTGTCGAAATCATACACTACTTCCGAAATTTGTCGTTGCTTTTTATAGATGGAAATGTACAAAATTGCTTTCAAAACTGTCAGTATTAAGTTGGTGTATTCTTTTCTGTCTGGAGCATAAGCTATGTAAAAAGCGCTGATCATTATTTTCGAGATTAAAGCAGAGCAAAACAAGACTCTTGTGATACATCCGATGAACGATTTAATGCATTGCTTCGCAGATTTTTTCATGCGTACATTTGAATTACAGTAATAGACATTTTTATTATCTGTTATTTTAATTCCTAGTAAAGTAAAGGCAGTAAATATAAACTTAAATTCATTCAGGTAGGAATTATATTCCATTACACCTAACTTCAACTTAATTACTAATCTTCTGTTTCCAAATGGAGAATGTTTCAATTATTGTCTGCAAGAAGCATCGA